>PVKA01031936.1:0-11736 GCA_004027165.1 Ctenomys sociabilis | reverse complement strand
CTAAATTCAGAAATTTTAAATCTTTAAATATTTAGTACCAAGTGCTTTCTACTTTGAGAATTCTAATTTTATGAATATAAAAGAAGAGCAGTTAATTCACACAAGTTTTGTTTTTACTCTGATTTTTTTTCCTGTCTTGAATTTCTTATAATTCCTTGATCATTGTTTTTTCTTGTAAACAAAACTTATACGTTTATATCTCATAACCTGAAAAATGAATTTGCACATAGCATCATATAATACAGCAACCATTGTTGGATCCCGATTCCTTTGTCTAGTGAAATCTCGTATCATGCATAATGCTGATTTCTTCAATCACTATTTTGTATTCTTTAAAAATAATAATAAAAAGTACAAAATAAAAAAAAGGTAGACAGATTTAAAAAAAAAGGAAGCAAGGTGCAGGGGCCAAGAGTTCAATCCCTGGGGCCTGCTGTGCAAGCCCCACCCCTGGGGCACACTGAGATGACAATTGAGACTGGGCATGGTGGCATGCACCTGGAATCCCAGCTCTTGTGAGGATGTAAGCAGGAAAATCACTATGTATCTGATCAAGTAGTGAGATCCTGAAAACCCTATAGACTCTTCCTTAAAATAAATAAAACTAAAAAGTTAAGAAACAGTTTTACTGGCATTTTTATTCATTCATCTTATACAATTCATTCTGATATTAATCAAAATATATATTCAGAGACAAAACTAAAATACTTACCAATGTGTCAATATAGGTATACATATAGAGGTTTCAATTTTGTTTACTTTTTAGCTTAATTCTTTATTAGTATATATTTATCATATATATTGATCATATTTATCACAGGAAACTCATACCTGCACATAAATATCTTAATTTTTTTGTATTCTCCTCCTCTTCCCTCAGTGCTTCTTCACCTTTCCATTTACAAGAACTTTGTTCGCATTTGTTCCTTCCATTCTTTTTCTTCCCTCCCATGTCCATTCCCTTTGGAAAATGTTCTTTCTACTTCTGTTATCTGTCTTCTATTATGCTGCTTATTTAGCCTTTGAATTCCTCACACAGTGTTAGCTTTGGATTTTTCAAATACAGAATCTGTATCATGTTAAGGAAATTCTCTTCCATTCCTAGTTTGCTGATCATTTTTGTCAACAAAGTTTTTACTTTTAAATAATACATCAAAGGGCCGGAGAGATGGCTCAGTGGAATGAGTACTTTCCTAGCAAGCTCAATGGTCTGAGTTCAATCCTCAGTTCCACCAAAAAATAAATAAAAACAATACATCAAGAGAGATAATTTTGTATCCTCTTTTTTTCAGTCTGTTGAATTGGGAAATTATATCGATAGAGATTTTAATGTTGAACTGATATTGAATGCCAAAAAATAAATACTTTATTAACAATACATTGTTAAATTTAAATGTTGTTGGGTTCAGTTTATTAAAATTTTGTCAAGGTCTTTTATATATATATTCTTTTTCTTTTCTTTTTTTTTTTTTTTTTAATTCCTTTATTTATTACAGTGCCTCGCTACACATCACAGATTCTTTTTTCGCGGGGGTGGGGTGTGAGCTCAGCCGGCCCTGCGGGGAGGGGCTGGCATGGCTTGTGGTGCTGGGGCTCGAATCGCGGTCCCTGGGAGGCGCTCTAGACCGCTGAGCTATCTTGCCAGCGCTATATATATATTCTTAAAAAATATTGGTCTACAGTTTTCTTTCCTTGTAATGTTTCTGTTTGGTTTTGGTATAAAGATACTGCTGACCCATAATTTTTGGAAGAATTCTTATAGAATTTGGATGTTTTTTGCAAGTTCTTGATAGAATTCAATAGTGAAGATGCCCTGGAGTTTCTCCTTTGGAGGACTACCTGAGCAACTCTCCTTGGAAGAAAAGCAATTATCTCTATTTTGGCTGTGCCTTATCATATTTCTGTGTATTGATAGGTACAGAGCTGGCTAGGACATTTCCTTATCCCTTCAATTGTCTTTAGGTAATGCATATTGGTCTAGCTGAGGTGCTGATCATAGCATAAGTGTTTCCCTGATAACCCATACCTGCAGTTCTTTAATATGAGCTGGGTTGTGACAGGACAAAGAACCAGTACTCCATGGGCTGTTGGCTGGGATGGAGCCTGCAGATAGAGGCTATGACTTCCTGGGGCTTGAAAGACTACACATCAGAGTGGAAGTACCAGACCCCAAAACTTTACATACTATCTCAATAGTATGATGCAAATTACTCTTTCTGTATATCCTTCTCTCTGCATATGACAGAGTAAATGCAGACCTCCTATCCAGCCCACTCACAGGACTCACATATTTGGGATCTTTCTTCCAGATAGCCATCACCGTGGCCAGGCTTAGGACCCATTGGCTGCCGGTAACTATAAATATGCCTTAGTGTCTCTATTCTGTCTCATGGGTTGCACTGGAAGTGGTAGATTGGCACCAGTTTGGTGGGATTCCATTAACTTATCTTTGGGATTATAAATATAAGCTTCTTGAGGGGCTGGGGGCTTAGCTCAGTGGAGCAGCACCTTACTGGTAAATGCAAGGTTCTGAGTTCAATTTCCAGTACCCATACAAAAATGTAAAAAAAAATAAAGTAAATTCTTAAAGGGCAAGTATCTTATCTGTTTTTTCATTACATTCCCATACCTAACAAATACTTTTCTGAGAGCATCTATCCCTCTACATATCACCTAATTCTTAAGACCTCGGTGCTACTACTATGACCTCATATAATTAAAAGACCCTCTGACTAGTCTCTACTTCCATCTCTGCCTCTAATACAAAGCCAGAGTAAATGCTTTCACAGAGCCAGATTATTCCAATACTTTTTAAAGATGTCTAATGGTGGTGTTGCTGGTGACCAAACCTAGGCCTCCATGCATGCTGGTCAAGGGCTCTACCACTGAGTTAAGCTTTCAGCTCTTAGCACTCACCTCCTGATTGTCCAATACCCAATCCCACCTAAGGCCTTCACAGACCATCTACTCTGCTTAGAAAGCTCTGACCCATGTATGTGGTTTTTACTATTTGATATCCTCACTCAAATGTCTTTTTTCCATGTAAAATCACAAACTAATACTACCCATGTTATACCTTCCCATTTCTAGTTTATTGCACTTCTAAACATGGAATGTAATTATTTATGGACTGTCTACAGTCTACATATACACTGATTACTACTATGCTTACAACATAAATATTTGAAAGAATGAATGTTTATATCCTAGATGATAACTCAGAATCTAATAAACATAGGTCATGAAATTTTATATTTATATATATCCTATCAATGTCCCTCTTTTAAATTTGACTATGGTTGTTCACATTTTTTCTTGCTCAATATAATTAAAGTTTGTTAATTTTAAGAGTTTAATTTTGTTGGTCTTCAGAGACAAATATTTTAGCTTAACTGACTTCTGATCCTTTTATTTTATCATTCATTTTATCTTTAAGCTGCATTAATGTCCTTATTCTAATTATGTCTTGTCTTCTTTGTATTCTATTTGTTTAGCTTGCTTATATGAGAATAACACTCTCAACTTAAAAGATACCTGGGCCAAGTTTGTGTTCTCTAAAACTGAAGAATGAATTTTAGGAACAGCAGAGGTTAAGAATAAAATATATTTGTTGCAGGAAAAAAGCTCCTGTCTGAGAAAAGGACAGAAGGGGGACCTAAACAAGGTCCGAGCAGGCCCCTGAAACTGTTCTTCCAGGGATTATTTATAGAGCAAACCCATGTGATGAAGCAGGTCTAAGGTGGAGAACAAGGGCACTCACTTAGGTGGGAATGAAGTGGGACAAAACTATGGTCAATCAATAAGATTACAAGCAAAATCACTCCGAAAAAACTGATTAAATCTAGGACGAAATGGGAACATGGGCATGAATATGAAACCAGGGCTTTCCTGTATGGGGCCCAGTTTGTGCCTTCCAGACATCCTTTGGGTGACAGAATCATTTATAATATCAATCCTGGATGCCTGTATTTAGGGAGGTACTGGTGGCATTTGTTTACTCTTTTGCCAGAAGGAGTCTGTCTGTCCCAAAGTTGCAAATTCATCTTGTCTCCCATATTGTCTTATTTCAGGCCCAGCCCTGCCTGACTGCTTGTATTTCTAACTCAGTTCCCTGCAACTATCGGTTAAGATGAAAGCACTGACTATTGATTTGAGACTTTTATTCATTTTAATACAGTATACATATTTAATAACATAATTTCACCTAAGCCTTGCTTTAACTAAGTACCACAGTTTTTAACTATTTTGTTATTGTTTAGTTGATTATAAAATTTAGATATGAGACAAAAGCCTAATGTCCTGAGGGAGCAAGAAGCAATAAACAGAGCCTGAGGAGCACTGTTATCTCTCTTGTAAATTCCAGCCAAGGCAAGCTGTGATTCAAGGCTGAAGATAAGAGCTTCTCTGGCTGGCACCCTGTTTGTTGTTTCATCCTTGTTTGGAAAGTTAAAGGCTAGCATTGTGTAAATCAGTAAACCCTGTTTTTTATTCATACCCACTTCCCCACCTGGTCCTAGATTTAATCAATTTTATCTGAGTGATTTTGCTTGTAATTTTATTGGTTGCCCACAGTTTTGCAAATAGAGGAAGTGGATGGAGTAGTTTGTGTTCATCAAAGTAGTTATGCACATTCCTTAGCCTGCCTTTAGCCCTCAATAAATGTGAGATGCTTCTGAGGCTCTGGGCTCACTTGGAGAGACACTAATCTCAGTGAGACCAATGAAGCTATATTCCTCAGGTCTTCCCATCACTTCTTTTGGCACAGACCCATAACATAAAATATTGATATACAAGGAAATATATCTATATTTAAAATACATTTGATAAATTTATAAACATATGTAAATACTATCCAAGTTCAGTAAAGATTATGGAAACATACATACATACATACTCATCACTCCCAAACATTTTGTTATGGCTTTTTGTAATCTCCTGTCCTTTGCTATGTATCCCAGTTTATCTGGGCAATCTTTGATCTGTTCTTTGTCACTGTTGATTACCTTGCTTTTCTAGACCTTTATACAGATGAAATGATACAATATCTATGCTGGGCTATAAAGTGAGCTCAAGCTAAGCCTGACCTTTATAGCAAGACTCAGTCTCAAAAAGATTATAAAAGAAGATCCAGAAAACATTAACAAATATTCTTAATGTTGTGTGCTAGTGGAGTATGAAATTTCAAAGAACTACACTAATCTCCCTCCTACCAAGATTCCCATTGCACTTCAAAGATTCTTTCCACACTTCAGCACCTCTAAAGCAGAAAAATTCTGTTCAAACAAGGCTAGTAGCCAACTCTTCAGGCTTGGCAGGGCTGTGACCTCTACTGCAAATGCAAAAAGTTCAGTTTACACTGCATACCTTCAAGCAATGCCTGTTCAAGTGATTTGACCTTCTTTCTTTTCAGGCTATACTCCAGGCCCACTTTTGGTCCTGTAAGAAAGCCTAACTGAAAAAATGAGTACAGAGAAGGTGGAGACTGGAAGGGAGTGAGCCCAGAGTTTAACCTAGAAAATACTGAACTAAAGACTTGGTTGTAGTAGAAAGCAAATGAGGGAATGGAATGGGTCAAAAGCAGATGCTGCAAGTTTCATGTTGGAAAATATCAATACCTTTACATCAAGCTATCAAATGTCTCACTTGGTTGTACCAGGCCTA
Organism: Ctenomys sociabilis; assembly: GCA_004027165.1. Classification (NCBI taxonomy): domain Eukaryota; kingdom Metazoa; phylum Chordata; class Mammalia; order Rodentia; family Ctenomyidae; genus Ctenomys; species Ctenomys sociabilis. Next base: position 6,075 of record PVKA01031936.1, on the reverse strand, counting down.
AATTTTAGCCATATAACTGACTTTTGTTAAGATTACCACCAATTGAGGCTAGGGAGATGGCTCAGTGGAATAAGTGCTTCCCTAGCAAGCGCAAGGGCCTGGTTCTGCAAAAAAAAAAAAAAAAAAAAAAAAAAAAAAAAAAACCAGCTTCTTCTGGGTTACAATAGGCAGAAGATGCTTCATGAGTCAGAAGCTCCACATGGCATGGCCAAGGTGGTTCAGTGTAACCTACAGAGAAACTAAGTTCTCAAGGACACAAACAAGGGCAGCACAAGGTGCTCTTTCTCTTTTGCCCTCAAGTATCTGGATTTCTTGACCACTGAGGCCTTTGGTTGAGAATTCCTAGAGCTTGAGGAGAGGCACCGAGTTGGAGAACCTACTTGGATCAAGAAATACATCTCTGAAAACTCTATCAGGGCTCAAAACCATATATGTAAGAACAGAGCAGAGGAGGATGCTGCCGTGACAGCTCAGCCCAGGGAAGATGGGGGTTGTTGATTTGCTTGTATTCTGGTGTGTGAGGAATTTGGACTTTGGGACAGAATTCCTTTGTCTCTCCTACCAAGTATTTAGTAAAATAAACTTTGATGACTAAAAGGAAAGAAAAGAAAATACAGCTCAAAAGAAAAAATTATGGCTACTCACATGCATTCCCAACAGCAGTAAACAAAATTACATTTTCTACTCTATGACTGCATTTTTTGCTGAAATTCATATTTCACTTGAAAACTTTGATTGAAATTTTTTCTTAGACAGTTCAAGACACCGAAGACACTCATTTTTTATTTATAAATCAAACCCTTCAAGGCATAATTACATTTATATAATAGAACATGATGGTTCATTTTTACCACACACACAAAAAAAATTCCAAGTTGATGAAGGCTGATTTGATGTCAAAGCTAAGAAGTGACTCTGGCTGCATTTTAGCCAGCTGTCTGAGGGAATGAGACCATGTGCAGAGAAACAAGAGGAGAGGACCCCTGAATCCAGTGTCCAGTTAGCTGAGACAATAACTATAGATTTTGCATTCAACAGAATAATATATGCCATCTTTGACTACAGATGCATATTTTGATTGTTGAGATCACAATAATAGCACAGCAACAACAACATAGGAAACAACAATTGAATGAAACAGAATATTACACAGTGCTGGTTGATATTTTTCTACATGCCTCATGTTTCTTGCCAAGGTAAAGCCTCCTACATGATGCAGCCAATATCAGGCAATTTGGACATCAAGCAGAACTTTGTCCTTTAGAACAATCTGAAAGAATTTATTTGAGAACTGCATGCACATCAGTGGTTCTTAAGTACTGATACTTATAGAGTAATGTTACAATGTATAATTCTATACCTTTTATGTATTTTAAAACTTGTACTGGCCTTTTTCATGATAAGTGCATCCTCATAGGGTTTTTGAGTTTTGAATTAAAAGCTGTTGGTTTGGATATTTTCATAGTCCATTTCATATGCTAGAAAGTTGTCCACAAATAAAATATGAAAACATTAAACCTTTCTCCTATCAATAAAAAATTAGCTCCAAAAGTCTTTTGCCTACCTGGGGCAATCAAATTATTCATAAAGAAACTTCTATTAATATTTAGTGTGGTGAAAAATTCCTGAAAACATTGTCATGGTGTGTACTATGATGTGCAAACTCAAATGCCTTAAAATCTGGTTAACTTGATAAACACCTCAGCTTATGCTTACTCTTAATAAAGAAAATGAGAAGTTATACTTGGCATTAACATAATTATTTTATTACACTTTTCTCTAAGGCTCTTCAGTCCAATCACAACCAGACAGAATCATATTCATTTGCTATTGTGAAATATTGACAAGATTTGTATTTTGACAGTCAGGAAATGTCTAACAGGTAAGTTTTTTATTGTTATTACACTCTCTTGTGTTTATTTGGCCTTTTGTTTGTTTGTTTTTAGGGGTGGATTTATTTTTGTTTTTTTATTTATTATTGTTGTTGATCATCTTTTTTTTTTTTGCTTGGAAAAGTTTAGTCAGGATGATATAGGAGGAAAATGATCTCCAAAAGTACTTGAGGGATGAGCTCATGTTCTCTAAAATCAAAGAATGAATTTTAAGAATAAAGGGAGGTTATGAGCAGAACATATTTATTGAAGGAAAGAAAGCTCCTGTCCAAGAGAGGGACAGGAAGGGGATTGAGTTGTCCCCAGGAAGCTGTCTCTTCCAGGGAATTTTGTAGTGTAAACCCATGCTGGGCTAAGGTGGAGGAAATGGGAACTTGCTTGGGTGGATGTATGATGGCACAAAACTATGTTCAACCAATGGGACTGCAGCACAGATAAAATTGATTAAGTGCAGGACTAAATGGGGAAGGGAGTCATGTAGCAAGCAGGCATGAATGTAAAACAGGACTTCATCTGGTAGCCAGCAGATAATGGTTCTTCCTGGCTTTCTCATGGTGAAGATCAAACCCAGATGCTCATCTTAGGGAGGTTAGCATTTGTTTAATCTTTGATCTTGTCTGGCTCACAGCAGGAGCATCAGTCCCTCCCACAATTGTAAAGTATCTTGTCTTCTGTGTTATCTCCTTCAAGGGACTGACCCTGTCTGACTGCCTATAACATTTCTATCTGATTTGGCTGCCTGCAAGAAGCTCAGTGACTATAAATATATTTGCAATATATTTGTGGATCCCAGTGTCCATTGATGTAATTTAATCTAATAAATTTTATGCAAAAAGTTCAAGTAGCTTAAAAAATGACAAGCTAAGGAAATGTTAGTGTTGGAAACTACAAGGAAATTATCATGATTGAATTCCAGAGCAGATAAACCTCAAGGCAGAAATAGAGAAATCTTCGCAAGAACAGTGATGTTTGAGTCTACATTTATTGATCTCCAAATAACGTAATTAAGCTGTACCTTTACCAGATGTATTCAGAGTCTGAAAGTTTTGGTAGCTAACCAGTGCTCCTGAGAATGAGATGGAGACAAGGGTGCATTTTTTAAAAAATGCAAATAGCAAATTGTCTCCCAGCTGTATTACATGTCATGCAATGGAGACATCTTATGTTCCATTGGACCTAGAGTTTCATTTTAGGGCAGATGCAAGTTTTTGCTGCATGAGCCAGGATAAAGTTAGGTTGAAAAGGCAAACCTAAAATCTGCTCTCAGGTTTTTATACAGAGTAATGCACATTTTAACTGAAATTAAAACATATTGACCACTTAAGCTAAAGATGAAATTCTTCAGTATTTTCTCAAAATTTTGTATTTGAAATGTACAAAGGTACAAAGTAGTAATTTCAAAAAAATCAGTTTCCTGGGCTATGTAAAATATTGTGGCCATTATTTGAAAGAATAAATAAAATTAATAAGTCACAGGCCAAACCTTACTAAAAAAGAAAAAAAAATCAACTTCATGCAATAAGGAATAAAAAAGAATAAATCACTACAGACCCTAGAGAAATTCACAAAATCATCAATACCTGCTACAAAAATTTTTACTCTCACAGGATAGAATACACAGAAAAAAACTGATGGATTCCTAGATACATATGCATTACTACAGATGAATCAAGAAAACATAAAAATTCTGAATAACCCAGTATCAGGCAATGAAATTCAAAATGTAATAAAAAATGTATTAACCAAGAAAATGATGCCCAGGACCTGATGGATTCAGCGCTGAATTCTATAAGAAATTAAAAGTTGTAATGCCAACTTTTCTCAAATTCTTCAATAAAATTCAAAGGGAAGCAATTCTCCCAAACTCATTCATGGAGGCATATGTTACTCTGATACCAAAATCAGAGAAAAAGCCAACCAGAAAAGAAAAATTGTGGGTATAGCTCAGTGGTAGAGCATTTAACTGTAAAAAAGAAACCTATAGGACAATCTTCCTAATAAACATACATGCTAAAATCCTCAGTAAAATATTAGCAAACAGGATATAGAAAATCATCAAGAAGATTATACATCATGACCAAGTAGGATTCATTCAAAGAATGAGGGGTTGTGCAATATACCCAAATCCACACCACATCAACAGAGTCAAGACCAAGATGCAGAAAAAGCTGCTGACAAAGTCCAACACTCATTCACAATAGAAAAAGACCTACAGAAAATATGAATAGATTATCTTCACCTCAACCTGATTAAAAACTATCTATGACAAATAGCCAGTGTCATATTAAATGCACAAAAATTGAAAGCCTTCACTTTCAGATCAGGAACAAGGCAAAGATGTCCACCCTCAGTATTTCTATTGAATATAGTTATGGAAACATAAGATATAACAGTTAGACAAGAGAAAGAAATAAAAGGAATAATGATTAGAAAAGAAGAAGTAAAATCATACTTATTAACAAATAACATAATACTTTCTTTAAACTTTTAAAGTTCATTTTAATGAGAAAAAAGATAAAATAGCAATAAAACAGTTTCAAAACAGGTTAGTCAAACAGCTACAATAATTAATTTATTGCATATTGTTGTCTTTGTAGTAGTTATTCAGAGGACAAGATGCAGACAGGATACCTTGTCTAAACAACATTAGGACCAACATTTCTTCTTAATGAACTAAGAGAAAGTACTGTATGTTTATCCTGTATTATGTATGTATGTGTAATTTTTTCTTTTTCTTTCCACAACAAAATGGTCCTTCATTCATACTTTTGCAAAGTTAGTAACATGTGACACAGTTTGCCTAGCAAATAATAGCTGACCTTAACTGGACAGGATGTTTATCTCAGGCTGGGGTACCTTTTTTGCTTTAGGCACTGAGGCCTAGTCCCACCTATACACATTTGATCAATTCTCTAGTTTCCGTGGTTCCCAAAATATTGCCCATTTTTGTTTTGTTGTCAGAGATGCATGTTCCACTGCATTAGAGTTTCTGTATTTGGAGAAGACTTCCTTTATAGATTTGTTGGCAGTCCAAAGATTGTAGGTACTTGAATTCAGCAAAATAATGTAATATAGCCCAATAGTCCACAACAGTAGGCACTATTAGCACAATTAGAAATTGTCAGAAGTTGTAGATTTGAGCCTTTTACAGCTTATCATATTAATATGGTTTTACTTTGTATACCTTGTGGTTATACTTTTCTGCTGGATGGTTAAGACCAAGTTAAACCAGATCTATATAACTAAAAACATAACTTTTGCTATCTGACAAGGTCAGTCAAATTCCCTCAGGATTTACCCTGGAACCACGTATAGCACCTAGTAGATCTCTTGTCAGTGTCAGCCAACTGGATGAGCCACAGACATTGCTTGACTAAGTTGCACTCTGTGAAAGCCTGAGAGAATTTTTTGTCTCTAGGTGACTCTGCTTAGGCACACTACACATCATTGACCACTTTCCTCCGTGGGTCCACGATCTTCTTGATCAGAAAATTTGGGACACCACTTAGTTACAGAAGGTAACAGCAGAGGTTCTCTTATGTCCTGAACCCTCACTGACTCTGAAGAGCTAGGGATAAAATATTGGCTATCCTTGTACCACATCTGTCTCTTTAAATTTTGGTCTGCAAACTTCAGTTGCTAAACATCCAGAGGAGAAGCTTAATGATAATATTACCCTGTAACAGAGGCAGTTAAGCTTAATATCACTATCTGTCCAAAAATCAAAACCTTAGATATAAAATGGAACTATTTTCCAACAACCATAGATACTCTAAAATTTAAATCCCTATACAATGTTAAAAAACAATGACATATTTTGGGGCCGGTGGTATAGCTCAGCGGACTAAGCGCGTGCTTAGGTGAGCTCAAGTACCAGGGTTCGATCCCTGGTTCCCCATGCCATGCTGGCCCCACATGCGGGTGGGCTGGTCCGGCCTGCAACCCAGGCGTGGTGACGTGCGCCTGTTATCCCAGCATGCAGGAGGAGGCAAAAAGCAGGAAGATCACTGTGATTGTGGGCTGCATGCATAGTGAGACCCTGCACCAAAAAAAAGAGACATTTTTATACAGTAATTTATAAATAAAACTATATACAACATTGTAGCAGGACAGTCCTCTGACATTTTTTCTTGTCTCTCATTTTGTTACTTTTTAAAAAAAAAAACATTTACTTTAAAGAAAA
>PVKA01031935.1:0-25754 GCA_004027165.1 Ctenomys sociabilis | reverse complement strand
TTGGATTGTGGTGTCGAGTTCAAGCACCTAAGGTAGTTGAATGTCAATGGAGTGCCCACTTTTGACAGGTGTAGACAAAGGAAGGGTTGTAGAAAGAAAAAATCATGATGTGTGTGTATAGACAGTACAGTTGGGATAGATAACGCTGTGCTTCTACATAATTCTATGATAGGCAAGATCTGTACTAATGGTGGTTGGATAGGATATTATGTCGGCTTTTAGTGCTATCCACTGGGTAAATAATTGTTGAATTTTTGATATAATTCAGCTATAAAAAAAAGATAAGTAAGCAACTACACTCTTAATTCACTGATAAGAGATATCTGCTAAAATAATACCTGTAAATATAATATCATGTATACACCTTGTACAATACCAAAACGTTATGAAAACAGTTTGCAATGTATTAATTCATCGAATCTGTATGGTTAAGGTGTCTTGAAACTGTCTGATTGACATTTGTATTTTAATAAAATAAAAATAAATGGAAAAAAAATAGAAAAAAAAAAATAAATAAAAGAGAAAGCAAACAATTCTAAACAGCCATCTTTCTTTACTCTTATGAAAACACCAACAGAATGCACAGCAGGAGGCAGCAGAGGTTTTACAAGCACACTTGAAATTTCAATATCCCCCTGGCAAGCATCCAGCCAAGTGGTTGAAAATAGATGTGTTATTTTTCTCTGTTGCTGACACAGACACCCATGTGTCTTCGCCAGGAATTTTGGCCCGAGGTTCTTGGCAGATTGAAGCCCAGTTTTAACACTTGGCACAGAAAAAACCTCAATGTCATGGCAGAAAGTTTTAATTAATTTTGAAATAACATGACAAAAAAACTATAGCAAAATATGCAAGAAATCCAAGTTACATATTTTAGCTGCAAAGTTGACCCTAAGCATAAAGACTCATAAAGTAACAAAACCCAACTTCAATCTACACAATGCAAACTTCACTCTTGTGTAAGATTTCCAATATGATGGTAGCTACAATTTTTAATTATGTAATTATATATCCTAAGCATAAAAACCAGTAGTTTAATCACTGACAATTTACAAAATAATACACTTTAATAAAATGTGATGCTTTATAAAAATCACAAAGCTTTAATTGGTTATAATTCAGTATCATTGGCTAAATTTACCATATAACAAAAAGAGTTCAGAGATAATTTCATGTGTAAAAGTAATGTATCTGATATCTACAATCTGAAATCATATAAAATAAAAAGGCAGGAATTAGTACTTTTTTTTTCATTGGGATTATAATTTCAAGGAGAAGCAAATAGTGTTACGCTGCTATAAATTAAATTTCAATAGTGCAGGTTTTCAGTTAAAAAATACAGGTAACCATCAGCTGGTGCTGGACCACACGGACCACATGACCAACTGCCTTCCAACTATTTACGAAACTCCTACAGAAAAAAAAAATTAAATGCACAGAAACAAAATCAATTGATAAAGGTATCTTGTCTTAATGTATTTTTTATTTATGTATGTATTTATTTATTTGTTTATTTAGGCAGAACTAGGGCCTGAACTCAGGCCCTTGCACTTGCCAGGCAAGTGCTTATTCTACTGAGCCATCTCCCTGGCCCTTAATGTATTTATTTTAAATGAAAGCAATTTGTAGTCTGCAAAAGATTATTTTAGAGAGAATCATCAAACTTAGGCACATGGGTCAGTTCTTCCAAAATATGTTAATTCTGGGATTTAAAAACATAAAGGTGGTATATTTAAGAAAGTAGAAGATATGGACCTTTTAAGTAAGAGAATTGGCAGATTTTTTTCCCACTGCTTTTATTTTTATTTGTCATCTCCAAGAAGCCTTTCGCCGTGATCTAGTCCTGATTTCTAGGGGTGAAAGACATTAGTCCAGCCACCGCAGATGCTACAAGCAAATGGCAAAGACCCTGGCGTTCCTTCAGAACTTGTCATTCGTGACCTGTAAATTTCCTGAGTCCCACATCTACCTCAGTAAACAGCCTCACCTCAGAGTGTAAGTTCTCACTTGGTATAAGCTACTTCACCTAAAGCAACTGACATCACTGTCTAGCCCACACCTCGAGTGCACTACCACAAAGCTCCGCTGGGTTCCTTCCTTCCTTCCCACACTGCCTTGCATATCTTAATCTATCAGTTACTGCTCTGTTCTGCTCTTCACGTCTTTCTCTTCTATCAATTTTTGCCTCCTGCAATATAAATGTTCAAGGATTCCCATTTCAGGAAAATTAAAAGACACAAAACCAAAGCTAGGCACTTTATTTTTCCTTTAGGCAAAACCACCTTGTTATTCAGAATGATGATTTTAACAAAACTGACTTTTCCCTTTTTATTTCCATTTAATTGTACTATGATCTTTTATTTTTCAACTTTCTTTGGAAATAATTGTGCAGAAATGCACAAAGAATACTTCAATGTCCTAAGAGCCACTTCAGCTTTCTGTTTCCTGAAGCATTTACAAGTGACAACATGTCTTTCTCAATTCTGCAGTTCTACTTCGACCTTGCTCCTACTGCTAATAGTCCTCCAAGCCTGCCTCGCTGCACGCTGGTGGCCCCCCGGTCACACGGGCACGTGCCAGTCCTTCTGCTCTGGGCCTGACCTTGCTTCCCTCACGCTCCCCACTGCTGATCATCCCGGCTGGCTATCTCCCTGGTGTTTTCATTCAGTTGCTGCTTCCATCTCCACCTCACCTCTCTTCCTTAGCAAAGCCCAGCTTCCATACACCATTTATTTTTTTCCCTTATAATCAGTTATCCTGAATTGCTTTGTCTGTTATGTGGCTTTCAATTCCCACATGTGCTGATATTTATCAAAAAAATATTTGACCTCTACATTTATGCTCCTGACTTCTCAATAAAACCTATTTACCAAATAATGAATTCCACAAAGCCTAAACCAGTTCCTTCTCTCTGGAGCCTGCACTTTGGTAAGTGCAGTACCTATTTATGCAACCCCTAACCATGGCCATTGCTTTCTGTCTTTCTCTCCTTCTCATAAAAGACAACAAGCTCATTCTTCTGCTCATGCATAGCTGTTACCTCTCAAATCATCTTTCTCAACATGGGGATCGCCTCAGTTCGTGCTCCCACTTTTTCATCCTTAGGCTACAACAATAGTCATCTAATTTTCCTTCCACTGCTCAGACTTCACCCTTATACTGCTACCAGGCTTCTAAGATGCAAAGTATACTATGCCACTCTCCTTGTCCTTCTATACCTCTCCACCCCTGTAGGATTAAAAATAGCACGAAATTTTACCATGACCTATCCTATCCATCTTGACATTACTGCACGATTTGTGTTTGCACGCTAGCCTTGCATACGCCAAACCACTTATCTTATTCAAATACATCACACTTTCTTCTGACAACATGCTTTTGAATGTATCACTTCATGCCATATTTTTTATTTTTGTAAATTCAAGCCATCTGACAACGATTCCCTAGAAATTCACTTAAAAAAGCCACTAAAACATTTCAAATGGCACTGTGGCACTTTCAACCATGTTCCCAACTAATAGTTCTGCACAGTGCAGGGACAGTATGCAGCAGAACCCATAAAGCCACAAGCAAAAAAGCCTACATAGGGCTGCAGAGATAGCTCAGTGGTCTAAGTCCCTGGCTGGCAAGCACAGGGACCCAGGTTCAATCCTAGGCACAACATGCTGTGCCAGCCCCATCCTGGGAGTGCCAAGCAGCCACAAAGACCAGGCATGGTGGTGCACACCTGTAGTCCCAGCACCAGGAAGGCTGAAATAGGAGGATCACTACAAGTCTGAGTTGAGTAGTGAGACCCTGTACCAAATACAAAAACCTACATAATATTTGTTAATAGAACAACAATAAAATAATCACCATGATATCAGTATAGTCTTTTCTACCAGTACTTGTGCAGATTAATATTCAAAATTGACATTTTATATGTTTATAAGTAAAAAATAGGAGAGAACCAAGAAAATTGTATACAGTGACAAAGAATTAAAATTTTCCTTAGGGATGGAAACAAAGACCCAGGGCAAGTTTTTAGCTTAGGCAGAAATTCTTGCTATATATACTCAGTTCTACATTAGAGGAAAGGAAGACATACAGATATCCCAAATTTCTTCATTAACAAAAGCGATCAATGCAAAGAAGATCACAGAGAACTTTTATGATAAGAGTCTGAAATTTATTAAGAAATAACTTTAAGGACCGGCCAAATAGTTCAGCAGAATAAAGCACTGCTTAGGCAGATGCAGGGGATGGGAGTTCAATTCTCAGGCCTGCTGTGCTGGCCCCGTCCCCAGGGCGTGCTGAGACTGTGATAGAGAATGGGCATGGTGACGCATACCTGTAATCCCAGCACTTGGGAGGCTGTAATCAGGAGGATCACTACGAGTCTGGTCTACGCAGTGAGACCCTGTACACGCTATACAACCTGCCCTAAAATTATTTATTTTTAAATTATTATTTAAAAAAAAATAATAACTTTAAAACAGTACAATTTATGTAGTCATATAAAAAGTGAAAATAAGGATTGGGACACATATGGGGCAACTGGATCCCCTGTGATTGTTGGTGCAACTGCAACATGGTGTTGCTACAGGGACAGTGGTACAATGGCTCCATGAGACATTCAGAAGCACCACCGGATCTAGCAAATGCATTTGTGGATACTCAAAATTATTGAAAACAGGGACTTAAACAGGTACTTGCAAACTAATGGTCACAGCAGCACTATTCACAACAGCCAAAACAGCTCACTGCCCATCAACAGATAGGTAAACAGGACACACTGTATCACACAATAGACTATCGAGCCTTAAAATGAACTGCAGTTCTGACACATGGTACAAATACAGTTGGTATGCTGAGTGCAGTGCAGGCCAGAGAGAGGAGAACAAACACTGTATAATTTTAGCTATAGGGGCATCTAGAATAGACCGATTCAGAGACAAAATTAAGAATGGTGGTTGCCAGGGGCTGGCGGACAGGGAAGAATGAAAATGAATTGTTTAATGTGGAGAGAGTTTCAGAACGAGACCATGAAAGTATGAGAGGGAGAGGGGTGCCAGGGGGCTGCCAGTGTACGCTCACTCAGCACTAGGGAACTGTGCCCTTAAAAATAACCACAATGGGAAATTTCATGATGTCTATTCTACCACAGTAAAAGAAAATTTTAATTGGTGTTTTACACATACATGCTGTTTCATATTCATGGAGAAAACCACACAGCAAAGCTCTGAGAGCAATGCACTCTTGGCCACTAAAATCTCTATGACCTTGTGTTTTTATAACTATCAGGAAACAAGCATCATTTACTTAGCCTGCAGGTTATTGTTCTAATGCACTGACTTTTGCTGTGATTGAGAGCCAACCCTTTACTGTTTCCTGTAATATCTGGTTACTGACTTTTATCAGATTTTTAAAATAGGTGAGACATTTTAACATGGGAAAGGAAAGTTATTTCCTTAATATAAGTGTTTCCTTCTGATATTATACATCTGACGAAAACAAAATAATTGAACAATTAATCATATTAATCATGTCTGTAACTTGAAAAATAATCTCTCTAAAAACTTTAAGAATGATAAAGACTAAAAACTTTAAAGCTTGTTGTTCATGGCTGAGTTCCCTTGTAAAATTTATATCCCTTTTCCTCTGTACTCTACAGCTTGAAAGCATGGTCTTCGATTACATCAATGACTCCCTTGCTGTTGCTTTCCTCTCCCCTGAATTCCTCGGGTATATCTTGCCATAAATAATCTTGTGTTCTATATACATTCTAACTTATTTCTTCCTTATAAGCTGCTATGTTTTGCTCCCATATGACCTACAATGAGGCCTCATGGCCACATATTATTTCTGAATGGTACTCTTCCAGAATGCTACTCGTCACCCTTTCTTCACTGTATTAACTCCTATGGTGACCATTACAACTGTGTACATCCTTCTGTTCCATGACAAGGCCACACTTCTCTACCTTCCATGAAATGAGGCCCAGTTAAGACCTGCCTTGCTTGGAGGATGTAAGTGCAGATGCACTGTGTCACTGCTGAGTTGCAATTTTAAAAGCTTACAAATGATTCCCCATGTTGAATCCTCCTTCAACCCCTACCCCAACTCCATTATTGGTCTGGGGCTCGGCGATGCCTAGAAGATACTCCATACTGACCCACACTACGCATGTACCATGAGCAAGAAAACTTGTGTCAGGACAGGGGTTCTGGAGTTTCTGCTATTACAGACCCTACACCATTCTAGACCAGTCCCCTAGGCTCACTGCTGAAGTAGTCATTCCCATCCAGGAAAGGCCTTCTAGGATGAACTCCACAGCTTCTTTCCTCATTATTCATAAGCTTATCAGCAACATGATTACTGGCTTTTGTTTTGTATTTGTCTTTTGAGAAAGGGTTTCACTATACAGTTCAGGCTGGCCTGGAACCCACAGTGAGTCACCTGCCTCGGCCTCCCAAATGCTGGCATTATAGGCATGCACCACCATGCCAACAGTAGGACCCACTCTTACTTTCTCTATTCTTATCTCAGGGAAAAATGAACCACTCTTTGCCTGTTTCAGTTGTTATTTTAAAAAGGAGAGTGGAGATAAAAATAAAACACACCAATAGTCTATACTCCTTTTTTTTTTTTTTTTTTGCAAATGTAGAAATGTCCCACCTCTTAAGTAAAAATAAAGTGCTAAAAAGCTTCCATAGATACACAGTCCTATTTGAGTTTCAGGTATATATCCTGTTGTCAGGATATATACCAAAAGTAATGCGGTGAAAGGTCTCTCCTACAAAGATGAAATGCAAGCTGCTATGGGCACAGGGGATTCACAGATTCCATCAACTATGTAGATTCTGATGCTCTTAGTACTGTAACATTAAAGACATCTAAAAAGTACAGATAACCAGCTGCGAACTTCAAAAGTGTATTTTGCTTGTCTAATAAAGGTGTAAAAAATACATCATGGATAGAAAATATATATAACAGTTTGAATTCTTGCTTTTTTACTTTATTATAATATGATGCAGTCTTAATAAAAAGAAAGGATTTTTGATATTGAAAGTTATTTAAAAATAATTTTTATTGGCATATAGTATTTTTTCTTAGGCACCTCATAACAAAAAATAATAAATTACTACAATCCATTCTTTACTACAACTATAATGGTACAGTTAAATAAAACTTTTACCTCCCAAAGGGGCTTTGCTCTGCGAGGAGGTGCAGTCCACATGCTCTGCCTTTATGCTGTCTGTTTTAATTTGGTCACTAGAGAAACAGAACATAAACAAAACATATCAATTATTATGGACTAGTTTAAAAGAAAAGGGAAACCCCTTTTTAAAATATTATGTCACACAATATCCTATAGGCTTAATCTTAATTTATATCTCACAGCATTTAAAAGTATTTATGCTCTTTATGTTACAACAGAAGATTAAGGCCATGTAAATCAAACTAATGTGCCCAGTAATTAAAATGTAATTCCATTTGGTTACAAAGTCCTGTCTTTGCTACTATTGCTGGCCACCTTTTACCAATAAGTGTCATAAAATTGGCCTGCCACAGAAAAAAATAATCTTAATTTTTTTATGGAAGCAATTACTTTAGTAACTCTAGCTTTTTGTTTATGAATGTGATCAAGCACCAGCTAATATGTTTTGAAAGGATTAAATTAAAAAGTAGCAAGCAATCAGCCACTAACCTAAAATCAAATTTTAGAAGTTACAAAAAGAAGTCCAAATATACTATCAACAGTAATTAATTTACATATTCAGCAATTCATTAACTGAACATAAATGTTGGCTAAATTTTTAAAAATATTTGCTAAAGAGGGCCAGGAAGATGGCTCAGTAGAATAAGCACGTGCAAGGGCCTGAGTTCAATCCCTGGTTCCACAGAAAAAAAAAAAAAAAAAAAAAAAAAAAATTGCTTACAGGAAAACATTTCTTCCATGGAACTGGACTATGAGGGCGAAAAACAGTCCCAGGGCTGGCCTGATAGCTCAGTGAATTAAAGCTCCTGCTTAGGCAGATGCAGGGGCCAGGGGTTCAATCCCCAGCCTGCTGTGTTGGCCCCACTGAGACTAGGCATGGTGGCATGTGCCTATAATCCCAGTGCTTGGGAGGCTGAAAAACGGGAAGGATGGTTACAAGTCCAATCTGTGTAGTGAGGCCCTATAGACTCTGTGCTAAATACATAAAAAGGAAAAAACAGCCCCAGAGTTAAATGTTAGCACTAGACTGGAGCCATGCAGACTGAACGGCTTACTACCAGCTTACTAACTGAGATGAAGCCAACTGAAGTCTATACTTAAAAGCTTGAAATCTCACATTAAAAACTGACAGTGACAGAAATAATGGCCATGTATTTCTGTGCTCTCTAAATTACCTAAAATTAAATGTTATTTTTGGAGACAATCATTAAAAACTAAAATAGCTTAGGTTTCTTGAATAATCTTTCCTTTATACTTAGTTGGCCCCAAGCTTTGAAAATTAAAATAACAAGAGAGGACTGTGAGGGGAAAACCATTCACCAGTTTGTGTATTACCTAAAAGATATCAGTTCAGTAGTGCTGCTGACATCTGTGACTGTACCGTTTCCATCAATAACGGGTGAGTCCAGACTAACAGACCCGTTACTGATGTGGTCACTGCTTTCATATCCAGATTCGGTCCTTTGCATCTGCCAGTTTTCACCATGAACTTTATTCTCTATGACACCTTTGTTTTTCTCTGCTCCTTTTCCATTAGATTCAAGAGAAGTTCTGCTTCCTATTTCCTGCTTCATTTCATCTTCATATATGGTCATTAAACCTTTCTGCTTTGGGTTCTCCTTTGGCCAGTTATTAGAATTCTGATCTTTGCTACCTTTAGGTTTGTGACTGCCATTTGATTTATGCCTTGGACTATGTTGCCTTTTTTCACTTTCACTGAAAACACTGTCAACATTTAATGTTTCTCTCATAGGTTTCCAGCCTCGGTTACGGCTTTTACTGTTGCCGTTGCTGCCACTTCCTTTATCCCTTGAATCTTGGCTGCTGTCTGTGTCATACCCAGTGCCAGTGTCACTCTTGACTCTGCCTGTTATTTTCTCTCCAGGTACAAGAATCTGAGTTTTGCCTGAAGTTATCTGTTCTGAAGTTCGACTCTGATGAGAAATCCGGTCGTGTTTATAGGGTCCTCTTCCTTGACTGTGATACAGATGTGGATTCTCAGACTGTCGAAAGCCATTTGGGACAGGAGGTGATCCAGACTTGAAATGTGGCAGATTTTCATCAACTAAATTTAAATAACAACAATAATGATGATGATAATTACTGATACAAATGAACTACCCCTTAGAGCAATGTTACAATACAAGCTAAATAACTTGAGAAGCCAGGCATCATAGGTAAATAACAAGAATTAAATTATATCCTACTGCTTTGAGACTTAAAAAGCACTTTACCTACTATTTATACTTAATAAGAGGCATGACAGAAGAAATGGACTTTTTGGAAAAAAAAAATTACCTCTTAGGTAGATCATTAAAATAAAACAATTTTCTTAATTAAGCATTCTAAATCATAAGTAGCAAACATTATAAAGTATTTTCCTCTCTTACACTGGTAAAGATGTGTAAGTTTATAGAATCAATTTCTGCTGAGTGGAGAGATGCAATTACCATTTATGGAGTGTAGACTGCTTTAGCCTTTCGGGAGGGCACCTGTGCCCTATCTGTCAAACCAGAAATCAATGCACTCTGACCCAGAAACTCCTCTGAAAGAATTCCTCTCTGGCTATTCACAAAAATGTACAAAGGCATACATGAAAGCATGCTGCCAAAACCAATGTTTAAAGTCTATCACTATCAGTTAAATTATGCTGTGTCCATAAAAAGAGCATAAAGCCATAAAAACTTTAAAATGAACTAAAAACTGCCACATTAACAGAACAGAGGGCAAGTTAGAGACTGCAGTCAATTCTATAACTTTCCTTATTATCTGAATGCAGATGACAGAATGCCACTTACAAATAAAAGTAAAATTAAAACATAAAAATAAAAACACTAGTAATGTGCAAGTGAGAATTAAAAAAGAATAAGAAACAGGTTGAACTTGTAGATCTGGTGTACATACATTAAAGATAACAGAAAAACATATCAAATATAGAAAATACATAACATATGAAATATTACTACATAGTAAAGTTATAAAACTCATTTTAAAATAAAACCTGGCATTCTCTTTAAAATGAACACTGTAAGCTCTTACCTTTATGTTGGCCTACATCTTTCCTTTGTCCCTTTTCTAAATCTCTTCTTTGTGAAGAAAGTAAGTTTTTCTGTTCGATGGCTTTCATAGCACATTCTCTGAAAATTTCTTTTATCTTTTCCCTTTGATCATTGTGGCTTAATTTAACTATAAAAGAAATCATTCTTAGGATGAAACACATCAGAATTCAAATTGCTCCACAGAAGTAACAATTGAACTAGAAATGTTAAGATTCTACTTTTTATTTATTTATTTTTATATTTTAGTACAGGGTCTACAGGGTGTTCAGGATCTCACTACATACATCAGACTCATAGTTATCTGTCTGTTCTCAGCCTCCCAAGAGCTGGGATCACAGGTGCGTGTCACCGTGCCCATTCTCAATAGCCGTCTCAGCATGACCCGGGCAGGGCCGGCATGGCATATCCCAGGTCACTGAGTCTGCCTCAGCAAGCACTTTAATCCAATGAAGTATTTGGCTGACCCAAGATTCTATTTTTTTAAAAATAAACATGAATTCATCTTTATGCTTAACTTAAAATTCGATTGATTTTCCCTGACACTGGAGATATATGCTGTCTAGTTTAGTCCCTAAAGCAAATGTAGAGCAAAAAAGCCTGCCAATCATTAAGCTTCTAAGAGGTCACACGAACGCAGTGGGCCCCAGCAGCACTCTCAGCATCTCACTGCTCTAGTGCTATGAGGCAGACACAATTGCTACTTCCACTCTAGTCAGGAAACTGAGCTCAAGTTCAGGTATCTTCTATAGATGTAGACCTGGCATGAGAGGCAAGGTGTCTTGGCAGAGAGTGTACACATTGTTGTTAGGCTTAAAGTGGCTTTGTACTGAAACAAATAAATTGTGTAATCTAAGAATAGTAACAAAATACAAGACACAGGTATAATTTTTTCAAGAATTCTTTTCTTGCCAGTGTTAGGGACTGAGCTCTGAGTAACCCAGGCAAGGGCTGCAAAGCTGAGGTCACGCTCATAGGCATTGTTAAAGCATTTTTCAGTTTTTGTTGTAGATTTTGTTGATAACTTTTAATTCTGCCTTGACTAATATGCTTGAATGAGTTACATTTATAGATAGACAGTATTTCACTAATATAATTAAAAGTTGCTCATAAAATCACCCTGAATATCCAACTAAAAATTTGTGTACTTCTACTTTCAAAATTTGATTGTTTCAAAGAATTTTATGTATTTTTAAACCATAACTACACCCAGTCTGTGATTTTAGAACCATGTCACATAACCTGGCCTGAGAGGATAATAGTGAGGGCTGAATAAAAATGAGGGAAAGAGCAAACTATAGTTAGAGAAACTCTGAACTACAGTCACACTCAGTAATGATTATTTTAATTTTGGCAAGTAAGCCATGTTATTAACTCATGTTTTTATTCTTCAAGTTGATTATTAACTCCACGAAGGACAGGCCTCATTATAGCCTTCTTTGGCAGCCACTCAGTTGCCTCAGGCCTATGGCAGCCCTGAAAGCACAGAGAAACTCAATGGCTCGTGAGGTCAAACTGACTGCATAAAACTATAGAAAAAGAGACATTAAAAGACATAAACCTACTTTTTTTTCATGGCTAACAAAAGCTAATTTAACAACCATCTTCTGTACAGTTACAATCAAGAACCACAGATTCAATTAACTGAGGACAGGAGAAAGCTTAAACCCTCTTGGACAACCCAGAAACAATTCAAGCACACACCTGGTCCTCTACCACTTGTCTGAGTGTGGTTCCGACTGAATGATGAGATGCTAGTGGCATGAAGTTTCTGATTATCTCTCGGTTTTGCCTGATCACTGAATCCATTTTCATTTGAATTATCAAACCTATAAATTGCAGGCTTTTCACCTCCTTAAAAAAAAAAAATGTATTATTTCCTTCCTTCTCATCAGAAGACATGTTGTAATCATCCTTCTGAGATATTTTTAATAATGGTGACAAAGTTACTTAAAACTTGGGGGACTGAAATGCCTTCAGAATTTCCAAAAGCTTTGTAATATATCAAAAAGTTCCCAGGCTGCTTTGGACTGTTACTGTTTAACAAATCATTTTAAATCTCAGTATTTGCTGCTACAAAGAGCTACCAGCCTCTCGTGTGCTTATGTGACCATTATAGTACTTCGTTCCTAAAGGTCACTCTGAGGCAGTGATAGGAAAAAGTTCCTCTCAAAAGAATTACAAGAAGCAGGGCCCAAGGATGTAGCTCAGTGCCCTAAGCATCTGACTGGCAAGTGCAAGGACCCGGGTTTGATCCCTGGTACCACATGCTGAGTCAGTCTCTGAAATCAGGTGTGGTGGCACATGCTTGTAATCCCAGCACTGGGGAGGCTGAAGTAGCCTATATGTCTGAGACTAGCTGTGCAGGGAAAACCTGTACCAAATGCATAAATTTAAAAAAAAAAAAAAAAAAGAATTACAAGCACTGGAATTGTCCTAACCCTACTTTACTGAAACTCAACTTTGAAATTACTTTCCAAATTCACTTTGTACTAATGTAAATATTCCTATGCTTATGTGATTTTGATCACAGAAAGACATCAGAAAATACTTATAAAAAGAATTACCCATATGTTCTGCAACAGATTTGTAGTGTGACCAGCTGACAACCTGCCTGAGTGCGTCCTCGGTAGACACTGCTGTGCCTTCTGGGTTTGCATAGAATAGAAGCAGTGGCTGGAAGTGACAGCGAATACATTTGGAGACCACATCTTTCCATCGGGTGCCAACCTTTTAAAAACCACAATGACTTGTTATATGTTTTGTTTCTTTTTTTATTTTACTTTTGTTTTATTGAAGTGCAAATATCAATGAGACAGTTTTAAGATACCTTGACAAGATGGATTTCATAAATTAATACATTGCAAACTGTTTTCATAATGTTTTGGTATCATAAAAGGTGTATACATGATATTATACTTACAGACATTATTATACCATATGTCTCTTATCAGTAAATTAAGAGACTGTAGCTGTTTGCATATCTTAACAATACATATAGTATAGAATTTCAAAGCAAAGATAAAAAATTAGCAATGGTTGCTATACTACGTATTTTTATCATCAAATCTGTTGCACAGATTAACAGATATAGGTATGCAAGATTGGTCAAATAAACACTAATGCTTTCATTAAACCTTAAAAAAATATGTTATGACTATTAAAAAAAATGAAAATAAAAATTAAATAAAAACCACAATGAACAGAAACAAAACTTTAAACTTGCTATTACACAAAAAAGGAAGGACTGGTTTTTTTTTGTTTTTTTTTTTTGTATTTTTTAGGGAAGGGTCTACAGAGTGCTCAAGGTTTCACTACTAGATCGGACTCGTAGTGATCTGCCTGTTTACAGCCTCCAAGGTACTGACATTACAGGCGAGTGTCACCACATCCAGTCTCAACTGCTGTCTCAGCGCACCCCAGGGGTGGGGCTGGCAGGTGTGGGGACTGAACCCCAGCCTCTGTGCCTGCTTGCAGGCACTGTAATCCACTGAACTATTTGGCCAGTGCTTCTATTTTATTATTTTTAAATTTTTCAAGATATTCAGATGTTGGCACTTTGAACATTATAGTTTTATATAATAACTAAATCTAAGGGCTGGTATGATAGCTCAGCAGACTAAGCCCTATTTAGGCAAGTGTAGGGAGCATGGTTCAATCCCTGGCACCGCATGCCACACTAGCTCCATCTCTGGGCACACTGAGCTGGCCACTGAGACCTGGCATGGTGGTACACGCCTATAATCCCAGTGCAGGGGAGGCTGAAAACAGGAGGATCACTACAAGTCTGAGCTGTGTAGTGAGACCCTATACCAAATACATGTAAAATTTTAGGGGCCAGAGAGATGGCTCAGTGGAATAAGTGCTTCCCTGGCAAGCACAAGGGCCTGAGTTCAATCCTCAGTTCTACCAAAAAATAAAAAATAAATAAATAAAATATTTTAAAGACTCTCATTTTAAAAAACAATGGGCAAAAATGATAGACTTTTTGTATTAAGATTTAATGGTCAGGACAAGGGACGTAACTCAATGGTAGAATGCTTGTCTAGCCCGTGTGATTCCCTGGAGTTCAATACATGGTACTAAAGAAAGATTTAACTATAAAGTATAAAATATTCTCAACATACATGGTTGGCTGACTTTTTCAAAGATTCAAAGGCAATTCAATGGAGAAATATAAAAAAGTCTAATCAACAAATGATGATGCTCACAAAACTGGACACCCATATGAGAAAAAGAACTTTTACCCCATTACTTGTAAAATATAATTTAAAAACCTCAGAATGGATCATGTCAAAATTACAAAACTCACAAAGGAAAACTGAAGAAAAACTACAACCTTGGGAGAGTCAAAGATTTCTTAAAATAGCTAGCAAACTGTGGGAGGAAAAATTATAAAATGGTCTCAATCAAAATTAATAACTTTTTTCATGGAAGAATAAAACCAGACATTAAAGAAACAACATCATGCATTTAATAAAGCACTAGTGTACAAAATAAAGAATTCCTACAACTAATTAATAAAATAATCCATTTTGAAAAATTGCACAGATTTGAACAGACTTCACCCAAAAGACAGGGAGTTTGGCCAATAAGCATGTGAAAAAATGCTCGAACTTTATCCTTCACGAGGGAAGTGCACAGTGAGACAGCAGCACCCATCCTCTAGAAGGCTAGAACTAAATGCTGCCAGCATGCAGTGCTGCTCAGGCCTGGGAATTCTCCCGCGTTGCCAGTAAGAATGCAGATAGGTACAACGACTCGGGAACTCAGTTGGGCAGTTTCTAACAAAGTTTAACATTCAGTACAAAAACCAACCAGATTATCTAAAAGCATTGAGGAAAAATCACTCAAAGATAGCTTATTCCTCAATAGGTGAATATGTAAAGTGTTATGACAGCCATGGAATGAAACACAACAATAAAAATGAAGAGCTGATGCAAGCAACATCAAGAATGAACTGTAAGAGTGTTACGCTGAGGGAAGGAAGCCACATTCAGTACAATACTCTGTGTGTACTGAACGTGGCTTCCTTCCCCCAGCGTAACAGAAGATGTTACGCATCAGGGGAAAATGTGTATGTGTGTGCCGTTGTACAGTTGTATTTGGAATTTACTGTGACATCAAGAGATTCATGGAAGTGACCTTCGGCCTCTACAGTTACAAGAGGGGCTCAAGGTGGTGGCGTGAGCTTCCAGACAGTCACTAGCACAGTGCACTGCTGAGTCGTATGGACTGTTGTCTGGGTGGACTCTGTACAGGAAAAGGCCTGTTGCTGAAACTATAACTGGAAAAGCTAATTTACGGCGACATCAGTGGTTTCCTGGCCCTGAGGTGAAGCGGAGTGCTGACGGCAAAGATTCATGACAGAAATGAGACTATTTTATATCAGTGTTGGTGAAACTTTTAAACACAGAGTGCCAAGCTGCAGCCTAACGCCTGCGTATCATGAAGTGAAAATACTACAATTACACCCGAATATCAAGGTTTTCATTCAGAAAAACTAACTATAATCTCATTGCAAACTCTTTGCATTTACTGGTAACTAACAATATGTTGAATATAATTTTCAGAATCATTCATGTATCTTCAATGTACTGTGAAAATCTTTTGCCCATTTTTAAAAATCAAACTAACTTTTACTAATAAGCCGTCACATTTTAAAATATATTCTGGACACAGTCTTTTGTTTATTTTTTTGTGGTCGCCTCAGCCCACCCTGGGTGGGTGCCAGGGATCGAACCGAACCATGGTCCCTGCACCCTTGCCTAAGCTTGCCTAAGTAGGCACTTCAGACTGCTCAGCTATCTCACTGGCCACTGGACACAGTCTTCACTGGATAGATGTGTGACAAAATATTTTTATCTAGCCAATGATTTGTTTCATTCTCCTAACAGTATTTTACTAAAAAGTAAGTTTTATGTTTCATGTTTTGATAAAGTCCAATTTCTCAGCTATTTTTATGGTTCACATTTACTGAACGCTAAAAAGTCTTTCCACATAATTATAATGCTGAAAAACAGCTTTATTATATATTAAAATTAAATAATTCTTACCACTCTCATAATATATTAAGGCATATCTATTTTTGTATCAGTTTACTGCTTCATAATAGAATTACCAAAGGCAATAAGCCCAGAATAGTACTTCTATTATCAAGAGTTTTCAACTATATTCACTGTGAATCTCTTGTATAATTTAAAATTTTTAATTAATTGCCTCTATATCAATTAATTCAGAATTCAAGAGTCCAGGCACACTGTGTTCATTGAAAGTTCCCCCATGAAGAATTATTATTCAGCCTGCTGTGGTGGTTGTAAATCTAGCTACATTTAGCACGATTTGTCCAGGACTTGTAGCAGGACAAATTCAGTGCCTGTCTGGGCAAATAAATGAGAGTCTCTGTCTCAAAATAAAAAGAATTTTAAAAGCTGGAGATAAAGCTTGGTAGTTCAGTGGTAGACTGCCTACCTAGCATGGCCCTGGATTCAAATTTACAATACTAACAACCCTCAAAGTAAGGTAGGAAGACAGGATGGTAGGAAGGAGGGAAGGAATTTTACTACTTTTCTTGACATTATAATGTTTACATACATCATTTATCAAATTATAAATTTATATAAATTTATGTAAATTATAAATCACGTATACATCTAACTTCCCCTAGTATGTGTGAAATTTGAAAATGTGTCAATAGAAGGAAGTACATTGTCTCTATAAGTTATACAAAGCAGCTATGAATCACGCAGGCCTGTAATCCCAGCACTTGGCAGGCTGAGGCAGGAGGATTATTATGAGTTCAAGACCAACCTGAGCTACAAAGTGAGCTACGGCCAGCCTGAGCTACATAGTGAGACCCTGTCTCAAAAAGATAAAAAAAAAAAAAGAAACATATATAGCAACTATATATCAGACAATCAAAACATCAGTGACATGAGGATTACTAATAGTTATATACTTGTATATTACCAATTACTGGTCAAATTTTCATTCTAGAAACTGCATTGAAAGTTGGCTTCAAAATAAGTCAATTTTCTTTTTTTTTTTCCAGTACCACAGATTAAACTCACAACCTTGTGTTTGCCAGGCAGACACTTAAGCCACTGAGTTATATCTCCAGCCCCAAAATAAGTCAATTTTCAAGAATAAAAGTTTGCATTTAATGCTATCATCACCATATTCATTTACTATTATATTAAGTATAGCATCATTTTGTGTATTATATTACTTATCCCTAAAAAGTGGAAAGTGACAATTCCAGGAAATGAAAATCTTACTTACCTCTTTTACATTTGCATCATCAAAAAATACCCACTTGGAACTCTTGGTGTGAAAAGCAAAGGCACAGTAATGTCTACTGCTGTAGCAGATCATACCGACAAGGTGGAGTTCACTATTTTTGGCATTTTCATCAGTAACCCTATAAAAAAGCTGCTTAAAAAATAACAATGTACATTTAATACTATATCTTATAAAACCAAGGATAATCTGATCAACTATGTATTTCACTTATGAAAAAACTTTTGCACTCATACTACACTAATCTTACAGTCTCAGTACTAATGACATCATTACTAAGGTACCACTGATGCTGTAGCATTGACGGAATTACTACTTTTAATTAGTTTACAGAAGCTTTTAGTCACGTAAAATGTATTCACTACAAATTAGTTCAGTAACAGCATTTCCATAACACATGACAGATACATATACTCAAAACATGTGATAAATTACATATTGACAATTCTTGATTCAGACAATTGGACATCCATAAAAAATAATCTAAATTATAATTATATCAAACTTGAATTGTAAATTTAAACATATCAAGAAATAATAAGCATATTAAGGTCAATGCTCTAGGTGAATTTTAAATCTTAAACCCTATTCTAGATTAATATTTATAATACAAATATAGTTTCATTATCATCACTCCAAATGGAATAGTTTAATTTGAATCAAAAGCCACTGCTTTAAAGGCATTCCAGTTAATTTGATTTTATTAAACTTAACTGTATCAGTATATCTGAATATTTCTACTTCGTTTAAAAAATTAATTCTGAAAAGCAAAGTTAAACGTATCATGATATATAAAGATGTTTTGACGAATTTAAAAGGAAAAAGAATGAAAACAGTTACGATACCCCAGGAAGATAAAGATTTGTCCCAAGATTCCGAACAACATCTTCGGTTAAGTCAGAATGCTCAGAATCCCAGACTAAACCAATTGTAACAATCTCCGGGCAATTCATTAAAACACGGCGAATTTTTATTTTTTGGCCACAATTACTCTACAGGAAAATAGAAAAGGCAAGCATTGAAAAATCAAAACAGATTTACCACAGAAAGTTACAGTTTATCTTGTATAATGATAGTCTTCACACATCTGAAGTCTTTCAGTTTGTTAAAATTTACTTCTAACTAGATTTGTCATTTTTCAAAAGATATTTGTCTTAATTACTGAGTAAGCAAGAAGTTATGTTAGAGCATTCTTTTATATTTTTGAAGATGTGTTAATTATTCATCCAAGAAAAAAAGAAAGCCCCTAAAGTCATTAACACTGGAAAAGTGTTTATGTTTATTCAAAGAAAAAAATAACTTAGTTTAGTGATACACTTTCAGAATTTCAAAACTTTCAGCTAACATTTGTTACCTTAGCTCCCACATCAACCTAAGGGATTTTAAAGCAATATTGCTAAGATAAATAGCTCATATGGCATAAAACTATTTAAAATAATTTAAAATAAATTATTAAAATGAACTTTATATAAATATTTACATATGTAATATGTAATGTGTAAATATTTATATAAAGGAATTCAATGTTTGAATACCTTGTCTCAAATATGCCCATGCAGAAACATACTACTTTTCTTCAAATTATACTTACGGGACACTTCCTATAATCATCTACCGTATTTGCTGCTTGGAGTAGTTCTGCAAACATTTCAGGCTTCAAGCGTTCATGCCTTTCCATCATTTTCTCAACTTCACTACTACAAAAGATAGAAATCATCTCAAATCCAGTCTATGAACTTAAAACAGATCTAATAAGTTATGATAGATACTAAGTTGTCAATAGGTGAGAATTATTTCTGTCTAAAATGACTGGGCCCAAAAAAACTGCCTGAAGTTTCTAAAAAATGAAAAAATGCTAAATTTGACAGTTATATGATAAAAAATTAGACAAGTATAGAATCAAACATCATGGAATTTCATCCTTCTGCCTGGAACTCCAGGAATGAGGCCATGTGCATACCTGGCAGCAATAGACTTTCACTTCAACTGTGTCCTAATAAGAACAACAAAATTATAGAAAAAGTTTGGTCTTTGGCTCAAAGTACCAAGAAGCGAAGTTATCAGTCTCACCTAGGACATATGGCCCTATGTTGACTAAATGCAGAAGAAATAGCTAAACTTTAGCCAAATATGCAAATATGTGCCTTAGCTCCTAGTCTGGGTTCTCGCTTTTTATTAGAGACTGCATGGTTTTAACACATTATGGGCAAAGGGTGTCACTATTTGGTCGCCCTCCCATATTTTTACATAGCAAGGTTTTAATATAGTGCCTTTAAGCACCTATTTCAATATTTTTAAAAGGGACTGTCAAAGCTGAAACATTCTTATTACTTTCCATTCTGATTTTTTTTTTTTTTTTTTTTCGAACCAGGGATTGAAGTCAGGACCTTCTGCTTGCCAGGCAAGTGCTTATTCTACTGAGCTACCTCCCTGGCCCAAAGAAGGATTTTTTTATTTTTTTTTTGGCTAGCTCAGGCTGCCTTAAGGGCAGATTGGTGCGGCTTGTAGAGCTAGGGATCGAACCATGGTCTCCTGTGCATTACTTTCCATTCTAAATGTTCAGATTCTGTTCAACATTAATGTAACTTCCCTGGATAGTTTATAATTCAATGGCTTAAATAACTTATAAGTACTCAACAGCTACAATTGAACCCTTCTAAAGTTTTTTGTAAGATACTGCAAAGCAATAAATCTGATAAACTCATTTAAACTGCATATCATGGTTTTATAAAACTAGCAATTTCAGTGCAGTGGCTACCTAGACAAATTTTGAAGTCAGATGAATCTCAATTTTAATTGTACCTCATCCGCTTAACAGATTAATGCATTAAACCCCTTTCTTCTTCAATAAAATAGAATTTTTGTTAAAATTTAAATCAACAATTTACCTATAGTTGGAACACAGTAAGCATTCAATAACTGATATTCAACATTATCAGTAAAAGAGCTAGAATTCTGTAGTTTTTAGTTTCTGGTCTGTCCTTGTTGAAATACCATCCCCTTCTGCACAACTGACTATTGACAGGAGCTGAGAGAGAATTATTTATTTATTTATTTTGTATTTACTACAAGGTCTACAGGTTTTCACTATGTAGATCAGACTCGTAGTGATCCACCTGTTCTCAGCCTTACCAAGAGCTGGGATTACAGGTGAGTGCCACCATACCCAATCTGAGAGAATGTTTTTATAAATCAGTATTTCCCAATTTTGCTTGTATTTGTAAAATGTTAAACACACTCAAACAACCAAACATTAAGAAATAGTATTATATGCAAGAAACTCAAAATTTAAATAACATGAAATGGATGAGCACATGATAATCACTTTGTACAGACAGAAACGTGGATAGCATGTCACCTAACTTGTGCATGGACACATTCTGGTAGATAATTATCAATCCATGTTATTATATCTTTCATATAAAAACTTCAGGTTAACATCTACAATCTTCATTTTTTAATCACCTATCCACTCTCTATAGCCTCAAGTACCAGAAAAGTGTTAGATAGCATTCAGTCTCTACTACGTAACATCCAGGATCATTTCTGATGTTTCACAGAGAGCTGATAAAGGGAAGGGGCAAGCAGGAAGGCATGGCAAAAAGATGAGTGTTGCGACCTCAAACACAGTCATGCAGGTGGGGATTATGCTCAGTTTCTTTCTCTCTGCTTAGCCTAGCTGTATCATCACGAAGGGACACAGAGGAGCAGACAGGACGCAGAGCTCCTATGAAGGGAGCCACTTAACAAGTACAAAAAATTCATTTTGCACTTCAGTTTAACACTGTCATTTTACTCCCTCTGCAGAGTGCAAAAACCTGTAATAATTGTGTGCATTTCACTAAGTCATTCTTGATCCGAAAAATCAAAAACATGAAAGGAAATTTCTTGAACACCAACATAAAGCCACAGATAGAAGGTCAAAAATCTGAACTTACTCTGATAGGCTGCATTCAAAATGCAGCAAATGAAACGCACTAACACTGCCTTTAGACTACATACGTAAGATACCTGTAGGCTATATACATAATATTCCAAAATCCAAAACCTGAAATAATTCAAGTCCTAAGCACTCTGGGTAAGGGATACTCGACCTGCATTAAGCTCAATTACAGATAGTATCCAACTGAGAGAAAAATCTCTTATTACCACTTCTGGTATGAGAGGGGCGATAATTCGTATAGGTTATGGTTTTACAGAAAAATGCTCAACGTGCTTAAATGTGTTGTTAACAGCTTTGTTAAACAGCTTTCGTGGTTCCTTACCATAGGGCTGTTGTAGAAATGTACCGCACAAATTCTGTAAAAGGCAGTGGGTCTGATGATGCTCCACAGCTACGACACATACACTACAGGTAAAAACATATGTTTAATCTATCAATCACAAACATAGATGCAATAGCTAATACAACAAGCGCGCCGCGTCACCTGCTCGTACAGCGTCATGGCAAACTTCTGGTGAGTGATGCACGACTTGGAGGTGCACATGTCGGCGTCTCTGCTGGGCACTATGTGAAAGTGAATCCTCTCCAATATGGTTTCCTGATTTACAAACAAAACAGACAGATGAGCTGCTAATGCTGCAAACGACACCTCGTGGTCCAGCTCTGTCCAACTGAACATTTCCAAAGGGCAAGGGCAGGAGCGGCATGCACGCGGTTCGCCTTTCAGCTTTCTTGCTTAGTCGGCAATTCAAATGCTGCTCAGTTATTCACCTTGAGCAGTGTAGCTAAAAATAAATGTTTAGTGCAACACTATAGCACATTTTTTTAAATAAAAATTTTAAAGATTCTTTAAAAATCCAACTTACAGTGAATGACTCTTAGAATTTAATATTAGGAAACAGAGTTTTCTTTGTCCCTAAAATTCTCATGTTTAGAAAAAGCAGGCAACTTTCCTGGATTTTCACACATTTTATGAATTATTAGTAGAACATTCACATTAAGTGAAACCACAAGGGGCCAGGGAGTTGGCTCAGTAGAATAAGTGCTTCCCTGGCAAGCGCAATGGTCTGAGTTCAATCCCTGGTCCCACCAAAAAAAAAAAAAAAAGTGAAACCACAGAGCAAATATATTGTACAAAATAAATCTTTTTGTTTTGTTTTGTTTTATTTTTCTTTGAGACACAGTCTTGCTATGCAGTTCAAGTTGGCCTTAAGCTGAGTTTGTAGCCCAGGCTGGTCTCAAACTCACATTCTTCCTGTCTCAGCCTCCCAAGTGCTGGGATTACAGGCATGTATACCACACCCGGTCAAAATATACCTATTTTAAGTAGTGGATCAATTTTAAGTAGAAATATATGAAAAGTGTGTTTCATTAGGTGTGCACTGCTACTGGTACAGTTTAATCATGTAGAAGTATACCTAGCATTGAATTAGTGAAAGAGTCTTCTATCAAAGCCAGGAAACCACAAAGAAGCTCATTAAGAGCAAGATAAAGCATATTTATGCCAAATGAATTCTACAAATAGTAAATTCTACATAAATTCAGGAAACTGATTAAAGTAGTCTCATATCTTACCTGATAAGTTTAATCTTAGACAAATATATAGAATAAAATATTTCTGGATATTTCTGAAACTTGTACAAAGACTATTAAATAGAAATATAAAAAGGAGGGGATGGGGAGACAGCTCAGCAGTCTAAGCACCTGTCTGGCAAGTGCAAGGACCTGGGTTTGATCCCTAGTACCAGATGCTGTGCCAGCCAGGCCCAGACCCAAGCTAGCCACTAAAACGAGGCACAGCGGCACACACCCATAATCCCAGTGTGGGGAGGCTGAGACAGGAGGATCACTGTGAGTGTGAGCTTGTAGTGAGACCCTGTACCAAACACATAAATTTAAAAGAAAATGAAAAAATAACATGTGAGCTGGGGAGACAGCTCAGCAGTCTAAGCACCTGCCTGGCAAGTACAAGGACCTGGGTTTGATCCCTGGTACCACACGCCATGCTAGCCCAAGGCCCTGAATCAGCCACAGAAACTGGGTGTGGTAGCACATGCCTATAATCCCAAAACTGGGGAGGTTAACATAGGAGGATCATTACGAGTTGAGACTGCATAGCAAGACCCTGTACCAAATAAATTAATTAATTAAAAGAAATATAATGTGGAGAACCAGAATGGGACTATCTTACTAAGAAAGTTCAGAGAGAAAGCTAAGAGATAGTTTTGAGGCTTAACTGAAAGGGGACTTAAATGTCAGAAGAAAAAGTATGAATTAAGAGCAAGCTTCAACCTGGAGAAATTTATATTAATTTTGCAGAATTACAGTGAGAAATAATACAGAAAGGAAACCTTTAAAAGAATTTGTACAGGAAGAATTTACAGAATATGCAGAACAGAAAAAGGCCCAAGAGAAAAGAAATGGTTATATCCTAAATGTTGGTGACATCACCAATACATTTAATAGCCAACATACACATTTCAGAAGCTGTATAAGATCTGTGCCTAACCAAGGGAATGCTCAAATTATTAATATTGTGGTGACAGAGCCACGATGGCCAGCGTGGTGAGCAGCTATCAGAAGTACTGCCCTGATAGCTGCTCCATATGATCTTCTTCTAGCCCAAAAGAATGACTCCATGAAATGAAAACACTGCTAATGAGAATATGTTGGACACACAGACCCCGTGGAGGCAGGATGCTGATGAGGATGACAGAATACATACATAGCAGTATTTTTTCTCCAGTAAATAAGTTTTAATGTACTGTCATAGGCTACCACCCCGTGGAAACTGAAGCAACACAAATATCCAAACCAAAGCACACCACAAGCACAGATGGATTGAAACTGAACACAGAAGAGTGGGTCCTGAGCAGGTCTGGCGCTTTCATATTTTTACGAATTTTGTTTTATTTGTCTCAGATCATACGTATTTAAAGAATAAACAAATGGCTTTATGGAAGGGTTCCCAGCAACACTTACGAAGCACTCTGCAGCATCATCCATAAGGCCAAGCTGGAACCGCTGCTCGTCTTTGAAGCTCTCGGCCAGCGCGTGCCGGACGTTGTCTGAGGGAAGCGCTTTCTCCCGGCTGTGCTGAAACTGTGCAAATATTGTCTGGGAATCAAAAGCACAACGAACAGTAAGTATAACGCTAGCAACTTTAAGCATATCTTTAAGTCATTTTATTGTAACATAGAGAAGTTTGAAAGATACTTAGAAACCAATATACCACAGACTTCTGCTCTAAAATTCCATATGAAAATCCATTATTTGTGTCAGTGAATGCAGAGATGGTTGTATCAGCTTCTAGAAAGTTAGGCATAAGTGGTTCCCAGATGCCCCCTGGGAGGGCTGAGTGACCCTCATGGCCTCTGATAGGTCTGAGGTGACGTCCACTCTAAACTGTTCTCCAGACGACTGATAAAGTTGTTTAAGGAACAAAGTTTAAGATTGAAATCATGCTAACCCCAAATAACACATAATCACATAAGAATGATGGGAATTCATGCATCTTTTTTTTTTAAAGTGGGTCTGAATGACCTTTTAGGGTTGCCTGTTTCTTCCCCTGGAAACTTAAGCAAGCTTCAGAAAATGACAAGCTGGTTTAAAAACAAAAGTTCAGATAATGTCAACAGAGTGACAATTTCTCATTGTGATTATATTAAAGATGCTTTTTTAAAAATGTAAATGTAGCTTTTACAAAGAAAGTCAGGAGAGATAATAAATATGTTTAACTTCTTGAGAACCCCACTCACCCCAAGTATCTAAGAGAATGTGTTGAACCTAACCTAAGAAACCACAGAGACATCATTCTGGGCATGAGACAGTTGATGTTTCCCCGAGTTCCATTTCCCTTGGTGAATTTAAGTAGAAAAGAAACCTTGAGATGCCTATGATGGTGGATATCTAGAACCCCCGTTTTCTTGTCAGGCTGTGACAAAGAAGCACAAGTCTGAGGCTAGCCCAGACAACTCAGTGAGCTCCTAACTCAAGATAAAATAAACACACTGTCAACACAGTGCAGTGATGGAGCACTTGCCTATCATGTGTGGGGCTCTGGGCTCAACTCCTAGCATAAAGACAAACAAAGCTTTCTAATAAGTCAGGTCTTCTGGGGGGCAGATGGTACCAGGAATCAAACTCAGGGCCCTGCACTTACCGGACAGACACGTGTGCCACTGTGTCTTATCCCATGCCTAGCTAATAAGTTAGTTTTATGACAATCATGGGGAAGAAAATAGGAGAAAAAAAA
>PVKA01031934.1:0-25803 GCA_004027165.1 Ctenomys sociabilis | reverse complement strand
ATGAGACTCAGGTGAGCTCCAAATTTTCTGAGCAAGGAGATTGTGGAGCCACAGAGGAAAGAGATTGAAGTTCTATAGTGTGCCTGGGGAGAGTCACATGAAGAGAAAACTTTCTCTCAGGCTCTCACAGAGAGCAATCTGGTCAAGCATTGGCCGTGACTCATCCACATGTATGACACAGACAAAGGAACTACAGAATAATGTACAGGACTACAAGATAAACCCTGTGGAAAAAACATTTCATACAACAATACTGCAGGAAATATATTCTTCAATGAAGAAAAATTTATGATTAAGAAATAGAACTACTGAGTTTTCAACATCATGAGGATGACACTAAGCACATGATCCTGAAAGCTTTTCTTTAGATGGAACCACAAAAATAAGAATGCTATGGCCATAGAGATAGCTCAGTGAACTAAGCACCTGCTTTGGCAAGCACAGGTTCAAACCCTGGTTCCACATACCACACCAACCCTTCCCCCAGGGCACGCTGAGCTGTTGACAGAGTCTGAGTATGGTGGTACATGTCTGTAATCCCAGAGCTGGGGAGGCTGAAAAGAGGACGATCACCATGAGTCCGAGCTGCATAGTGAGATCCTGTACCAAATACACAAATAAACCCAAAATAAAACAAAAATGCCAGGGTGGTTTAACTCTTGGGGGTTTAACTTTCTTAAAGACAAGTTGTCAAATATGTTGATGTTTATAGTGCTTGACTAATGTTAACACATCCTCCAATTTCTAAATTTTAAACTATATATGTTGTGTGGATAGAGATAATAGAAAGATAGATAGATGATAGATAGGTAGATAGATAGATAGATAGATAGATAGATAGATAGATAGATAGATAGATAGATAGTTATGAATTACCTGACATGATTAAAAATATTGCTAACAGGTACCAAAATCTGTAGGAAGACTGGGCAAGCTAAAGAGTTAAAGATTCAGGAGAGCTCTTGTCTTACCTTTAGGAGAATCAGAAGAGCTGGTTGTACGATATCAGTCTAATGTTCATCATTCAAAAGCAATTCTTAACTTTTTGTTTTATTTTGGTATCATCTATTTGTATGAGACCCATCAATAGCAGAGAAAGCAAAGGTTTAAGGGTGAATCACATCCAAAACATTATCTGAAAAAGATCAAAGAATAACATTTGACCAATATCTGGGTACTTCATGGCGCTGTTAAGTTGACATATAAAATTAAACACCAAAATATTTTAGCTGGAAAATGAAGTCTGAGTACAGCCTTTTCATGATATTTATGTTCATGTTTCTAGGATCTAACCATAAAATATATAAAGAACATGTGTAATAAATGTTGAGTGGATACATAGAATTCTAAATAAATGAAGAGATAAATGAACAGTGAAACAGGTAGAGAAGAATACAATATAAAATATAGCTCGTGAATCTGCCATGATTTACAGTCTCCATTTAGTTATATCTTTTTATTGTGACTGAGGTTTTTCTTAGTAAAACTAAGGATTTCCCTCATAAAAGAAAATTATATAAGGGAATATGTGAGGAAAAATAATTTGAGAAAATAATAACATAAATTCATCTGTTATTATAGGACAAAGACTTTATCATGCTATAAGTGATAAATATACATTTCCCCTTGAGGTAGCTCAATAGTTCTCAAGCAGCATTTTAGTGCAATCCAGAGACTATCTCTTAAGGAATTGTAGTCCTAGTGCTGCTAATATGCATGTATTACTTTATACATAAGTACTGTGGAATCAACACAGTTTAAAGATCATACTCCAGGAGCTGGTCTAAGGGCTTGCTGGCAAGCACAAGGACCTTGGTTCCACCGCCAGTACCACATGCCATGCTCACCCCATCCCAGGCTTGGTGGTGCATGCCTGTAATCCCAGTGCTGGGGAGGCTGAGAAGGAGAATCACTATGAGTCTGAGCTGTGTAGAGAGACCCTGTACTAAACAAATGAATGAATAAATAAATAATTAAAAAATAAGAAAATAAAACTCACAATTCAATGCAATATACACAGTAACCGCTACTTAAAATGTCTGTTGTACTGATAAAATATTTAAAATTGATACTTCATGCCAGAGGGGATATCATTTGAGAGAGCATTTATCACTAATATTGGTAAAGTGCTATTGCTCAGTTAAAATAATCTC
Organism: Ctenomys sociabilis; assembly: GCA_004027165.1. NCBI lineage: Eukaryota > Metazoa > Chordata > Mammalia > Rodentia > Ctenomyidae > Ctenomys > Ctenomys sociabilis. The sequence goes on along the minus strand of PVKA01031934.1, from coordinate 23,650 downwards.
TTAGAGACCATTTACTAATTATGATCTGTGCAGTTTCTTTTCATAAATAATTCCAATAAAACTTTTTTATAATCCCTAAATTGTTGTACTCCATGTTGCAAACCTGTGTTACTAAATCACAAATTATGTGAATGACATGACAGGGCAAAGTCAGCTGCTTAACTATGGGTCATGGTATGTCTTCACATTCAACAGTATCTTTCATTCCTTTTGTTTCAAATTCTCCAAGCCGGAGCTACAGCTCAGTGGCATAAATGCCTGTCTGGTAAGTGCAAGGTCTTGAGTTTGATTCCTGGTCCAAAAATTTTTTTCATAACATATTTATATATTTATTTCAGTTTTTTCTACTGTAACTATAAACATCATTTCTTTAAAAATATGTATAACAAAATTTTAAGATTAGAACAAATAGTAAATACAGGTTGGATTTTTAATTAGAATCAGTGATACAACTCCAACTATTTTTGGTCACTGGGCCTAAGGAAGCATGCATAACAAGAATATATTAAATCCTGTTCTTAAATACTGGAACACTGGAGACCATAGCGTAATTTTTTTTTGACTGGCACCTAGAATAATTCATCTGTGTGTATGAAATAAAATTTGCAGCAAACAACTTTCTTCCATAAATCGAAAGATTAATTGCAGTGTTAACCACTTCTTTTTCACAAACAGGATGACTTACTTTTTTTTGGTAAAGATCACATTAATCATTACAGATGAGTGTTCTGCAAGAGTCTAATTAGCAACTAGATAATACTTATCATGTGTTTTCTTCAGTGTCGTGCTGCTTAATTTTCTGCCTTGATCTTACCCTGTGAGCATCCATTGAAAAAACCAAATGGGGTAAACTAGATAAAACATAGATGACAGCCAAAAGATGGAGCTTATTATCTATGCTCAGCTAATTAAATATCACAAGCCTGTACTCATTTTGTGTATCATCTCCCTTATATGTCTGCCCGGGTAGATGGAAATAAATTGCTTTTCAATGATATAAAGTTAAGGATGGCATTGAAATTCCATAAGGAAACACCTAAGACAGTGATTCCCACCAACTGAGGGAAGATGTAAAGAAACTATCATGATCTGCTGGGTAAGTTCGAGTCTTGGAGGAATTCAGAGTTTTAATTAGATGTGAAAGAAATTAAGTTCTGCACTATTATCATGAGATAATTTTGTATTAGTCTTACAGATAAAGCAGTCCTGTTTGGCATTCGTTATATGTTCTGTAATCAGAATGTATGCATATTTATGTAATCATAGTTTTCTGCTTAGCATGAATGAATTAATAAAAATCAAAACTTCTAACCCCAAAACAACTCATTAAGGCCACTCAACTATGAAAAAAATAAATGCACATCTTTCCAGCTAAAATGGTGACAACTGCACTGCATCTCTCTATTTCATATATTCATTATCTAGATTCATACTTTCTGATTAGCTCTGAACAATTTTCTAAATTTTGAAAAGTGAAAGTTATTGTTTTCTTTTCCTTTCCTGTCTTTGCAGCTCTGATAGTTGAGCTATCAGAGCTCAACAATTTAAAGGAAAGATAAATTCCAAAATATTTTACAAACATATAGTCAAAATTATTAACAGCTAAAATGGGATTGAAGCAATATCGTACATTATATTGACTGATTTGCATATGTTGCACCAACCCTCTCTCCCTGGGATGAATCCCATTAGGTCGTGGAGTATAGCTGCATGCTGTTTGTCAGTGTCTTTTTGAGGATTTATATATCTATGTTCGTTAAGGATATTGGCCTATATCTTTTTTGGTTAGTTTCTTCTCTAGTTTTAGTGTAACAGTGATGGTTGTTTGAGGAACAACTTTGAGAGTATTGATTTCTTTTCATTTTTATTAAAGAGGTTGAGTAGCAGCATTAGATCTCTAAAGTTCTTACACAATCAAGAAGTGAAGCAGTCAGGAGCTGGGATTCGTCATTGTGAAGTTTTGTTTTTTTTTTTTTTTGTTTTCAGGTGATTCTTTTTTCTTTCTTTATTTATTTATTTTTATTTTTTTTATTTTTATTTTATTGAAGTACAAATGTCAATCAGACAGTTTCAAGACACCTTAACCATATAGATTCGATAGATTAATACATTGCAAACTGTTTTCATAACGTTCTGGGATTGTACAAGGTGCATACATGATATTATATTTACAGATATTATTTTAGCAGATATCTCTTATCAGTGAATTAAGAGTGTAGCTGCTTACTTATCTTCTTTTTTTATACCTGAATTACATCAAAAATTCAATAATTATTTTCCTACTGGATGACCGTAGTACTAGAAGCCGACATAATATCCTGTCCAACCACCATTACTGCAGATCTTGCCTCTCATAGAATTATGTAGAAGCACAGCGTTATCTATCCCAACTGTACTGTCCATACACATACATCATGATTTTTTCTTTCTACACCCCTTCCTTTGTCTACACCTGTCAAAAGGGGCACTCCATTGACATTCAACTAACTTAGGTGCTTGAATTCGACACCACAATCCAACACAGTCCAGCATTCTACAACCATAGTGAGTTATTCAAAGAAATTATCGACCATAGCCATTTACAGCTCAGCTTAATATTGTGGCCTCACGATGTATACTTCATTTTTATACTTTTCTGCTGGATGGTTAAGACCTAGGTAGATCAAGACTTATATACCAACACATGAACTTTATATTTCCTATGTGGTCAGTGAAGTCCTCTCAGGGTTTATCTTGTAGTCCTGTCCATTATTCTGCAGTTCCTTTGTCTGTGTCATCCATGTGGATGAGTCACGGCCAATGTTTGACCAGTTTGCTCTCTGTGAGTGCTTGAGAGAAAGTTTTCTCTTCATGTGACTCTCCCCAGGCACACTTTAGAACTTCAGTCTCTTTCCTCTGTGGCTCCATAATCTCCTTGTTCAGAAAATTTGGAGCTCACCTGAGTTGTATGATGTTGCAGTACAGGTTCTCCTATGCCCTGAGTCTTCACTGACATTGAAAGGCTAGGGCCAAAATGTTGGCTGGCCTTGTGGCTCTTCTATTTCTCCAACTCTGACTTGTGATCTTAGGTTGTTAACCATCCAGAAGAAAAGCTGATTAGTATCCTGCAGCATATGCCATTCACTTTGCCTTATCTGACTCAATTGATTTTACTTGTTGTACATTTCCTTTTGTATTTCTGCTTTAACAGGGCCCTCAAATTTAAAGACCCAATTCAGAAATGGGCATCTGAGATGAATACACACTTCTCAGAGGACAAAATTAAAGAAGCGAATAAATATATGAAAAAATGCTCCACATCGCTAGCCATTTTGAAATGCAAATAAAAACAACATTGAGATATCATCTCACTCCAGAAAGAATGGCTATCATAAGGAAATCAACCAACAACAAATGTTGGAGAGGTTGTGGGGAAAAGGGAACACTTCTCCACTGCTGGTGGGAATGTAGACTGGTACAACCATTGTGGAGGTCAGTGTGGAGACTCCTCGAAGAGTAGGACTAGAAATCCCACTCAAGCCAGCTATCCCCCTACTGGGAATTTTCCCAAAGGATCTGGATACATTGTACCATAGAGATATATGTGTACCTATGTTTATAGCAGCGCAATGTGTGATAGCAAAATCTTGGAAACAACCAAGATGTCCATTACATGAGGAATGGTTGAAAAAGATGTGGTATTTCTATATAATGGAGTATTACTCAGCTATTAAGAATGATAAGTTTGAAGCATTTATACTGAAGTGGGTGCCACTTGAACATATACTCATAAGTGAAATAAACCAGACATACATGTGTAAATATCATATAGTCTCCCTAGTATGTTAGGGTTTTTTATAATTACTTCTACAATTTCATTGACTGATACTGAATTACGTAGGATGTTATGCCTTCTTGATTAAGGTTTGTTAATTCATGTTCATCTAGGAATCTATGTACCTTTTTCAGCATTTTCCATCGCAGTAGGATACAAGTTCTCAATGCAGGTTTTGTTGATTATCTGTAATTCTGTAGGATCCTTTACGGTTTCATCCTTTTCATTCATAATCACACAGATTTGGGTCTTTTCTTTTGCTTTTTGATAAGGCTTTTGTCTATTTTAATTAACCTTTTCAAAAACCAACTTTTCAAAGTGTTGATATTTTTATTATTTACTTAGTCTTAAAATCATTAATTTATGCTCTGATCTTTATAATTTGAACCTTAGGTTTAACTTATTCTTCATTTTCTAGAAGCTTCAGGTTCAACATTGTGTTATTCATTTGAGTTTACTTTTTATTTTACGAAGAAATAAAAGCAATAAAAATCATACAAAATTTCAACACAAGATGATAGAAAATTAACAATGGTTATTATATTGCATATTGTTATCTTCAAGGTAATTGCTCAAATTATAAGATATAGGCATGCAAAATGATGAAACAGTGTAAACTCTTAGAAATTAGTAGTACAATTATCTTAGCTATCTTGAGCCTTTTTTCTTTTTTGTTTTTTTTTTTTTTTTTTTTTGATTAGGAGTTCACTATTATAAAGTTCTTGCAAAAGACTACTGTCATTCTGTTCCATGAGTTCCAATATGTTGTAGTGGCATTATTCTGTAATTGTAGAAACTAATTTTTGTTTAACTTTATCTGTGACCCATGGTTGCCCAGAAAATTGTTACTAGTGTCCATGTGTTTGTATAGTTTTTGTGATTTTATTTGCCATTGATTTTCAATTTCATTGTACTATGGTCCAATACTATGCATGGCATAATTTCAGCTCATTTGCACCTACTTAAGCATGTATATGGCCTATTTTGGTGAAAATCCTATGGGCTGCTGTGAATTGGTATTCTCTTATTGTTGGGTGGAATATGTTATAGATATCTACTAAGGCCATTTATTCAAATGGTTAGTTCATTTCTGATATGTCTTTGTTAATTTTATCAACTAGTTGTTATGTGTGTACAATAAGGTATTGTGCTCTTCCGTTATAACTGCATTAGTACTCTTCTGCTTCTTCATATCCATATTATTGTTTTATATAGTTATGTGCACTGGCATTGAGATAAAACATGTGAAAAACATATGCATATACACATAATCTCTTCTTTGTTCCTTCTGACCAGTTTTAGCTTGAAATCCATCTCTTCTGCAAATATAATGGCTATCCCTGATTTTGGCCCATGGAACATGACTTTTTACTCTTCTTCAGTCTACGAATTTAATTTTGAGTAAACGGTTTTCCTTATATGGATCATAATTTGAAGTCTTTCTGTCTTTTTTTAAAGGAAGAGTCTACAAGCTGTTCAAGGTCTTACTACTAGATTGAACACATAATGATCCTCCTGTTTACAGCCTCCCAAGGATTACAGGTGTGTGTCACCATGCCCAGTCTCAATTGCCTTCTCAGTGTGCCCCTAGGGTGGGACCAGCTGGGGTCTTCTTTCTTGATTCATTCTGCCAATGTGTTTTGTTGATTGGTGAATTGAGACCAACTACATTGATAGTTATAAATGATGTGTTGATTTATCCTTGTCATACAGTTTTCCTTTTGTTGGTTCCCTTTCTTTCCCTCTATTTAATTGCTTGCCTTGTGTGGTGGGTTTACTCTGTTGGGCTGATTGAAAATGCTGTCTTTATTGGCTTTTTCTAGACAGTCCTTCAAAACTTTCCAAGTGTCAGTTTGGTGTCATTAATTTCTTCCCATGTTCTTTTGCAGAGAAATATTTCATTTGTTCATAAATTTTGAAAGATAATTTTGCATGGTGCAATACCATGGGTCAGAGGTTGTTTTCCCTTAGTGTTTGAAATACCTCATTTCAATCCTTTTGTGACTTAAAGTTTGTGTGAAGACATCTGCTGTGATTTTGATGAGTCTTGTGATTTGTTTCCTTTTTCTGGCAGCTTTGAATATTGTGTTCTTGTGTTGAATTTCTGGACTCTTGGCTATTACATGCCTTGTAATTTCTTCCTGGGCATGGATATTTGTAATTCTATATGTGTCACTTATCTATATGTAAAATTCTCTCTGCACACTTGGAAAGCTTTCTGCTACTGCTTCTGTGAAGAGGTATTTTATTTCCTTTGTGTTCTTTTCTGATTTTTCATTGATTTCATTAATCTCATACTTGCTTCTTCACATATTCAAGTAGATTTTGAATTGATTTTTTGTAGTTTGCGGCTATTCTTTAGTCTTTAATTTGGTAAGCACCAACCATAACCCTCTCTTTTGATCAGATATTCTACCTTCATATTAGTCGACTGCTATATGTTCTTGTTAACCTCCTGGATTTGAATTTAAGTCTGTGTGATGGGAGAAAGCCCCTTTCTGTGTTGGTCATTCATGCTTTGCATGCCTTTCCTAAGTTCCTAAGTTTTCTAAATCTGTGTTTACTCTACATTCACTAGGAATATAGAGTAGATTTCTTTAATTATCAGTGAAATTATTACTATTTAGATTTTCTCAACAGACTTATTCATCTATTTGGTTACTTATTTTGGAAAATTCAGCTAGTAAGTTTCTAATTTCTTCCAACTCAACTCCTCTGGATTTTCTTTGTGTGCTTTGGAGATTTTGAGTTGCATCTTGCTTTTGTGTTTTCATATTTTCTACTTTTTATTTATTTGTTTTCCTGATTGAGATTAGTAAATTGTTTATGATATGTATTTTTTTTACTATTACTGAGATATTTTTAGCAGAATAACTTTTAGACATACCTGGGTTTCAATTTTGAATAAAGATTGCAGCCTATTTGACCTGGCACCTAGTGCTCTTTCTTTTGGTACCAGGAATCAAACTCAGGACTCTGCATTTGCCAGCCACGTGCTTGTGCCACTGTGCTATATCCCTAGCCCTGGTACTCAGTTTTTCTAAAACTCAACAATAGTACTACTTATAATTCCTAGACTATAGGTATTGGCACTAAGGGATGAGTCACTGATCACAGAAACTGTATCACCTTGGATAAAACAATACAGCATGTAATAATAGTGTCAAGTACAGACTAGAAAAATGACAATTTGTGGTAACTAACAGTTTTCTACCCATGATTATATTTAGCCATTTTTATGAGCTGTACAGTTATACAACAAAAGCTAAGACCAATAAGAAAATTATATATCATAATTATCCACTCAAGAAAGCAATTTTAAAAAGCAAGAAAATGAGAGAAGAAAAAGAGATTTGAAGCAAGGATGAAGCAGAAAAGATTATCTAACCTCAGTAAACTGGTGAAGAAGATTGATGAAAAAGAAAAGAAAAATGTAAAGACAAGAAAAAACTAAACTTAAAAAAATGCTCTCATAAAAAAGCAAAACCAATCACTCAAAGAAGAAATAAACAAAAACTTTGAAAAGCAAACAAGAAAAATTTTTTTAAAAAAATAAATCTCTTTGTGATTTAAAATCTGTGGTTAAATTCTGGAGCCTATAGTTTTGTATCAGTATCTAAGTCAGGTGTTTACTCTGCCCACAACGGTACTCAAAAACGACACTCATACCTCAAATCTGAGCTGGATAATGACCAGCAAGCTCACAGTGGGATTAGGCTGGGATACTGTTTACTTAGTCTGTAACACTCTGGGTATCTTTTTCTAGACTGACAATGGCACCCCGGCCCGGGGTGTCTCCCATGGTTTTCCCTCAACCAATCACTGTAGGAGTTTAGCACTAGGAGACCTAAGACGAAGTCAACTCATGACTGCTCTGAGTCCCGGGATCAGTTACCCCACCATAAAATGGTATTTAATCAAACGCATTCTCACTCTCGCTCTCGCTCTCTGCTATGACAGTTACTTGAACTGAAGTCACTCACTAGCTGTTGTAGCACACAATGTCTAGTGCTTTACCTGGTGCATTTTCCCCTGAAATCGTCTGGATTTTCACTTTCACCATCTCTGTAAATGGAATCACCCTTTCTCATACCAGGAGCCTGGCAGAAAATTTAGTTCGAACCTTCATTTTTCTGTGTTGAGTTCTGTCCCCTCAGTACCTCTGTAATCTCTCATTTTCACTTCAGAACCTTCCTGTACCTCAAGGATCCATACCCTTATTTTTTTTTATTGCACAAATTTTTAATTTTCTGGTTCAAGGTCTTGTAGAGGTTGATTTCTTGCTGCTTACCATCATGTCACTTTTCCAGAAGCTCATTTTTTAAATGGAAAAGTGACATAACCAAGGTCCAAAAACTACCCATTATCTCAATAGACTCAGAAATGACAGTTGACAAAGTTCCATTCATAGTAGAACTGTAAAGAAACTTGGGCTAGATAGTCTTCACTTCAACCCAATAAAGACTATCTTGGAAAAAAGGCCAGCCAACATCATAGATATCATTAAAAACTGAAAGCTAGGGGGCCTGCCCACTAGCTCAGTTGTCTAAGTGCCCGCTTAAGCAAAGCAGTCAGGCTCGGAATTTGTTGGTTCAATCCCCAGATCCTCATGCCTTACCAGACCTGCCCTTAAGACATCTTGAGCGGGCAAAAAAAAATCCTTCTAAATTTTTGAAGTGGGGAGATGGCTCAGTAGAATAAACCCTTACCTGGCAAGTGCAAGGGCCTGAGTTCAATCTGCAGTTCCAAAACAAAAATAAACACTGAAAGCTTTCACTCTAGAATCAGAAACAAGACAAAGATGCACACTAGCACCACTCCTTTTCAATATAGCTCTGAAATATTAGCCATATGATTTGGACAAAAGCAAGAAATAAAGTTAATATGGATAAGACAAGAAGAAGATACATTATCATTATTGTTGACATGATACTCTGCACAGAAGAATTCAAGGATTCCAGCAAAAGATTCACAGACTTAATAATAAAACTTAGAAGTGTAGCAGGATTTAGGGTCAACACTCATAAATCAATAACACTCCCATACCTGAACAACAAACTCACTGAAAGAGATATTTTAGAAACAATAGCTTTCATAATAACATCAAAAAAAATGAAATACTTAGGAATCAATCTAACAAATGAAGTGAAAGATCTATACACTAGAACTACATTACTCTGGAAAAGAAGATTGGAAAGTATATCACAAAAAGATATCTCCTTTTCTGGAGAGAAAGAAATAATATAATGAAAATGGTCATGCTTTCAAAACTGTTATATGAGGCATACTAAACTACCTTATCCTTGCCAAAGAGGCCGAACACAATTGCTGGTATATAGATAACGTCTTTAATTAATGGTGCTGGGAAAACTGCATTTCCACATGCTAAAAATTTAACCTAGACTCATACCACTTTTCAAATGTTGAAGTGGATTAAATATCTCAATTTAAAATCAAAACACAGGGCCTGCCAGATAGCTCAGAGAACTAAAGCATCCCTTAGGCAGAGCATAAGGACCAGGGTTCAATCCCCAGAGTGCAGTTCCTCCCCCGCCCCCGTGGCACTCAAAGATGGTGACTGAGACTAGGTGTGGTGACATGCTCAGAGACCCTAGAGACACTTTACTAAATACATAAAAAATAAAATAAAAGCAAAAGACAAAGACTTTATGATTATAATGCTGATTTCCCAGGAAAGAATCAATAATTGGGGTCACATCAAACTAAAAATCTTTTGCATAGAAAATGAAATCAACAGAATGATTAAAAACAATGGCAGAATATGGAAAACATTACCAGCTACAAACATAATAGCTAAATCTCAGAAAGAGCCTATTCCCATCAATAGATGAATGGCCAAAAAATATGTGGTCTTATGTACAACTTATATGCTGTGTTATAAAAGAGTATAAATTTGAGTCATTTTTAAGTAAGTGGAAGCACCTCAAAAATATAATTTTAAGTAAATTACAACACACACACACACACACACACACACACACACACACACTAAATACCACACCGTGTCTTTTGTCTGAGAAAAGCAAAGAATAACTATGAAGCAAAATGAAGGACTGATATTTGGAACGGGAAAAGCATGCTCAAATAGAAAAAAGAACAAGGTGGAAAGGGAAAGGGAAGGAAGAGTAAGAATGACAAAAGAGAATGGAAGAAAAATATAAGCAAAGCTTTTATAAATGGGGAGGAGAATAAAGGTTGTAGGGAGGGAAAGGGAAAGAAAAAAGAACATCTATTATGTACAGTCGCACACTCCTTATGAAGAATGAGATCATTAAGTAGTGCAAATATGTACTAATAAAAACTTTAATAAAAAGAAAATATGATGAGTCAGAGTTTATCAAGATTTAAAAATATCTGCTATGCAAAAGAAGATTGCAACAGCACTATTATTATTTGTCCCTTCTAAGGTCTTATCTAAGGGTACAGCTGTACTTTTGCAACACATCCGAATTTTTTCCATATTCATGAACTTTTCATGATGCAGAAGGTTGAAGAGTACTAAAAGTATTATGGCAGTAATATTTTCTACATGCACTAGGAGACTTGGCATAAAATTCTTAATTCACACACTATTGGAAGAAAATCGAATAACATACTTTTTACAGATGAGAAAAGGAAAAATCCAATGTCAATGAATTTCTCCAGTCAATTACCATAGAGACCAGAAGTAAAAAATAAAAAAGATCTGTATCATCCTGTATCATATATATATATATATATATATAATTTAGAGTATCAAGCCCAGAATTTGCCTGCATGTGAAAATTTTCACTTATAACAAGATAGCTCTCTCTGGCCAAATGGAATTTTGAAACTTCTAAAGCTGCACTCTAAAATTGTAAAGAACTTGAGAAGTCTTACAACATTGATAAGTGTTTCTTCATGTCTTGTTTCAGGCATGGAGCTGGAAAAATTTCAAACTACATAAATGATTTTTAAAACATATTTAATAACAAGACATATAAACTTTTCAATTTCAGCAAATACAAATTAGATATTTAAAACAGATTTTAATAGTGATTGACATTGATGACACCATTCCACAGAGTGGTGACTAGAGAATGAGTACTTATATCTTTTGCAAAAGTCAACTCAACTCCTTTTCAGAGAAATTTTAAGTAAATAAAGACACCAAAAAATGACTATTCAAAGTGGGTAGAAGAAAATCAAGTACATGAGATTTAAATATCTTTATATAAATCCATATCCAGTGTACAAGCATCTTACCTCAACACAAACATCTACTCATCACTTATTTAAATGTGTATCTGAGGTTGTGGTGCTTTCGTTCCGTACCAGTTAGTTCAGTTACAGTTTTTTTCTCATGTACTTTTCTTAACTGAAATATCTTTTTCTACCCATTCAACGATTCCACCAAGTTCTTTGAGAACCACTTGAAATGCTCACTCCGTGGTAAAGAAATTTCAAGCTCATGTCATTTGAAAATTCTGCCAGTATTGATCCTATCATGCTATGTATACTATTTTGTTCTCAAAATTCATTAGAAATATTATTTTAGTAGAGGCTTATCATTTATATGTTGTTCAGATAGTAACATTAGATATCCTGAATCATCTATAACATATCTTCACTAAGAATGGTGAATTTATGGCCCATGTGTTATTGTGTTTTCTTGTATACAGCATATTGTTGAATTTTGTTTCTTAATCCACTGTGCCAATCTATTTCTCTTAATTAGAGAATTGAGTCCGTTTACATTTATGGTTATAATTGAAATGTGCTGACTTATGTTTGTCATGATATTTAGCTGGTATTTTTTATTCCTTTGTAACCTGTGTTTAATTGACTGTCCTGTTTAGTGGGTTCCTTCCATTCTATTGCATGGAGTTCTGGTCGTTGTGGTCTCTCTCTAGAACCTCTTTCAGCAGCCTGTGAAGGGATGGCTTTGTCATCATGAAATTCTTTAGTTGTTCTTTGTCGTGGAAGTATTTCACTTCTCCATCAAACTTGAAAGAGAGTTTTGAAGGGTATAGTAGTCTGGGCTGGAATTTGTTTTCATGTAGGACTTGAAGAACTCTGCTCCATGCTCTCCTTGCCTTCATTGTTTGTGTAGAGAAGTCGGCTGTAATTCTGATGGGTTTTCCTTTGAATGTGGGCTCCTTCTTCTCTCTAGCAGCTTTCAGTATATTATTTTTGTGTGTGTTTTTCTTTCAAGACAAAATATGCTAATGACATTTCTTTCTAAACTGCAGCCTCAGTATTCAGGTGTAATTGTGGTGCTGGCACTTTTCTGTGAATTTTTGGTTCAACTTTAGGCACTTCTCTCTGAGAGGTTCACCTCTGCTGATCTAACATCTACATCTGCTGATCTATCTCTATTCACTCGGGGAGAAATAACAATAAACCAACAAACTAATGAACAAAGACCTAAAGTGATTACTTGGATATATTTTCATTTAAAACTGTCTCTTCAGTTTGTCTTTGATGTTTTCTCTCTCTCTCTCTCTCTCTCTCTCTCTCTCTCTCTCTCTCTCTCTCTCTCTCTCTCTCTCTTTTATGCTGAACACTAAATAATTTAGTCAAGACTATGTTATTTTGAAAAGTGCAATAACAATATTTCATAGAAGTTTACATCATTTGTTATGTAAAGATATTTGTAGGAGAAACATTTGTAAAAATTTAGATCTTGAATAAAGAGAATCAAAGTACGTGCAAAAATTTTGGAGTCACCTACTATGTGTTTGTTTTGCATATACAATTTCTTACTTTACACTGTGGATCAAAAGTTGCCTCTCATAAAATTCTGAATGTATTTTCCAGTACTTTGAGGTATACAGTCTCACTGAAAACTCAATTTGTATAGCATCATTCAGTTATTTCAATTTTAATATATTTTAATAACGTGTCATATTATTTAACCTGCCTCTTTTCCAATCTCTACATAAAATGTGAGTTATTATTTATCACCATGGATTATGCAGAAATCAAACTTGTGGATTCAATATTATGCATATAAATTAAATTTTAAAGGTACACAGAGAACAGAGAACTTTTTATTATACTTGGTTTATAAATACATGCTTTATAAAGATATATGTTAGAATATATTCAACAGGTCAACCAAAGACAAATGCAAAATTACTTTCAAAAATGCACACTTTTAATGAAGTCTATCCTGTAAAGCTGTGGATACCAATATTCATGCAACTCTCTTGCAGAAGAAAATCAATTTCTCAGGTCATGTTACTCATCTGCAAAATGTAAAATAATTTGATTTTCATAAATGTTGTTTGGTTTAAATAATACAAGTAAAGTATTCAGAGAATAGGTAATACATTTAAAAATTGAAGGGCTCTGAAAATGAGAGAAGTAAAAGAAATGCTGATACGAAAGAAAAGTATAAAACTGGGCTTTTGTGTGCCTTACTATAGAATACACTTACTTAAACTATTTAGTTGAGAGACTCCCGGTAACTATATGAAGTCTACCTTCATGAACAAGTGAAATTTATCACATAAACTCCTCTATTTCTTGTTCTGAGGAAAGACTCCAGGGCCATCACACTGAATTACATTAGGAGCCCTTTCATTTTATTTTTTTTCAAGGCAGGGACTCACTAAATTTCCTAGGCTTGGCTCAACCTTGCAGAACTAGAGTATTGAGATCCACCATGCTCAGTTCACATAGTTGTTAAAATTCCTGCCTCATGAAAAAAATTGCATACTGTTGTTCAAGGAGATGTTTGGAAGATGATGACATAATTTTTACCACCTAGAGTGGTGTATACAAGGTGTGATTGAAATATAAAGTGAATACTTAATTTACAAAATTGTTTTATAATAAAAAACACATTGTTAAATTTGAATGATTTGTAGGAAAAGCAGTTGCAACTGACACCATAATGTTAAGTTAATAAATCAGACACACAAGCTTATATATCCCATGGTGTGTCTTACATTAGAAATCAAAAGCATAAATAAAGAATAAAATAAAAAATAATGATAGGAGATAGATTTTTTTTTGCAAATGGGACAGCAACCAAGAGATTGAGTGAAGATAGAGGAAAGGAAGTGAGATGGAGAGAGGAAGGGTGGAAGGGAAAGAGAGAAGACATAAACAGAGTTAAGATGTGGTGTGTACATATAACAAGTCCTCACAATGAATATAATCATTATGTATTGAAAACGTGTACTAATAAAAATTAAAAATTTAAGAAAATAACAAAAAACTGGGCTTTTTCTTTCTGTAGAACACTGTTATTTCTTCCAAGCTTGAGTTCTCTCAAGCTTCCATTTTTTTCTACATCATACCTCAATACATTTTCCAAACATTTTGCCTGTAACAGCCGTCTTCTTGTAGATTCTGTGAAGGCACTGTGTACCCAACTTCATCCCTTTCTTCCTGTACCACTTCCAACCACTAAGCAGGTAACCACATAAATATTCTTCAGTGGTTCCACTGTTACACACAAGGTACATATTCCCTCAAGCTGATTTATGTTTTATGAGTTCTCCCAGTTTGAAATACAGTGTAGTGCAATCATTAAAAGTCAATTGCATGTCAGATAATTTTATATTAAATTCCAGTACTCAGGATTTCTGTATATGTGAGCTTGAATAATTTCTTAGATATCTGCGCTCCCCTAGTTGTGAAATAGAGCATCAAAATGTGCATTAAACATCCTCATACATCAGGCACACTGCAAATCATAGTGAACAATAGTTGTTTACTCTATTATTCTTCCTTCTCTTCCTTTTTCTCCTTAATATCATATTCCTTCTTGTAATCATTGGTCTATTTTAAGATTTACAGTACACCTGACAGAATGCTTCTATTTTGAACTGTAATGATTTTCATTGTTGCTATCACATGCTGGGGTATATGATGACATAATGAATATTATATGTAGCTAGTATTTTATATAAATATGTAAATGATATAAGACATATGAATACTATTCAGTATGAAATTCTAGACACCAAATACTTGATACATGTACCACTTGGGTGTCCCCATACTAAACACATTAAATATAAAACATGGGGTTTTTCTTTCAATTTCAAGCATTTGATGAGTGTCTATTGTTTGGAGAATGACAGAGATTAGGATTTATTACTCAGGAATGAGCATCCAAAGAATTTCTTTGAATGCACGCCAACTGAGATTTTAGAGAGAGTGTATCATGGTACTGGGAAATACATTCAGAATTTTATGAGAGGCAAGATTTGATCCATAGTATTAGGTAAGAAAAAATATCTTGTTGATAATACACCTGAATTCTTTCCTCTAAAAACTTGTTTTGAACCATACAATTACATATTGAATTCCCAACTTTAACATGCATAAATATCATCTCAAAGAATTGTTAAAACATGATAATACTGGTTTATTGGGTAGAGTCTAAAAATTCAAAAATCAATTTTCACTTAAAGCTGATTTTCTGAGACCCACTACTTGGGGCACACCAAAAATTAACATTCTCTTTGGTCTTGTTCTTCTGATAAATTTCTACAAAATTCTCAGTATTAAAAATGATAGAAATAAGTTACATTTTAAAGTGTTTTCTTTCAATATGATTAATTTACATTTAAGTATTTTTTCTAACATGATTCATTTTACACAGCTGAAATTCTGGATAAACTGGCTGGGGCGATGGCTCAGTAGAATAAGCACTTGCCTTGCAAGTACAAGGGCCCGAGTTCAATCCCAGTTCAGTCAAAAAAAGAAATTCTGGATAATTTACTGAAAAACATAAAATAGTACTTAAAATTCTTAAAGGATAAAATCAAATAATGAATTCTTTAGGGTTTTGCAAATCATTAAGAGCAGCTGATAATTGGCTATTCTTTCTGAATCTTGAGACATTGAGGGTACGGGTGAAACAAAGAGGAGTTGACTTTGAAAACAAAAATCCTGGATAGTTTGTAAAGGTTATTTTTATTGTCTAAAGGTTTATTTCCTTCAAAATGTTTCCAACTATATGAAGTATAGAAATTTTTCTACAAGTTTATCTTATCTCACTACTCCTACTTAGGTGTAGAATCCAACTTAAATGCTAGTAACATTGTGTGCATCTTCTTTAGGAATAATTGATAACTGAGTCTTCTACCTGAATCCTGAGGTATAGGTTTGTACTCTTGGTAAAACAAAGAGGGGTTGAATTTGAGCAACATCCTAGATATATGATAAAGAATATTATCATTCGATAATGGCTAATTTCCCTGAGCATATGAAGCATAAATTTATTTTCTCTGAATTCCTCTTATATCACTTTCTCAGCTTAAGCATCAATGCAACTTAAATGTTAGTAATATTGTGTATCTTCTTTATAATAAGACATACATATAAGAATACTATAATAATAAAATTTCATAAATCTTTTTGTATTACCTCAATTTTCAAGAAATGAGAAATAAGTACATTTACTCTAATTTCAAATGAAGCACTTGTCTTGTATTTTGAAGAACAAATAGCAATGAGACAGTTACAAATCAAATTAGCAGGGCCAATTCAATAATTAATACATTGCATATTGTTTTCATAGTGGTTTTATGTCGTACAAAGTGCACTGTTGATATTCTACTTACAAACACCATTAGAGCAGATGTCTCTAACCAATGAATTAAGAGAAAGTAGCTGTATACTTATTTTATTTTTTAAAATCTGAATTATAGTAGAGTTTTAATAATTAATACTTTCTGTATTGTTATCTTCCTAGTGGTTGTCCATAGTATAAGAAGCTGACAGAATACCCTGTCCAAACCCTATTAGTGCAAATCTTGCTTCTCATAGAATTATACAGAAGTACTGTGTATATACCCTAACTGTACCGTTTATACAAACACAGAATGGTTCTTTCTTTGTATCCCCCCTTTTTTGTTTAGTCCTATCAAAGATGGGCATTCCATTGGCATTCAATTATTATAGGTGCCTGAACTCAACGAAACAATGATCTATAGTGTGCCTAAGGAGAATCACATGGAGAGAAAACTTTCTCTCAGGCTCTCACAGAGAGCAAACTGGTCAAGCAATGGCCCTGACTCATGCACATGGCTGACACTGACAAAGGTTTTACAAAATGAGGTATGGGGGGGTTCAGGATAAACCCTCAAGGAATTTGATTGACTTCATCAGATACAAAAGCTACATTTTTTGTTATATAGGTCTTACTTTATCTCATTCTTAACCATCCAGCAGAAAAGTATAAAAATGAGGTATATAAAATAAAGCCTTAATAATAAGTGGAGCAGTAAATGGATCTACTCAACAACGTCTTCAGATAACCCACTATTATTGTAGACTGCTGGAATGTGTCAAATGAAGCATTTGTAAATCTTGGTTCTTCACATTTATTTTAAACTCATATTCTTTTAGAACATTTCATTAGAAGGTTTTTTGTCTTATATCAATTAATGTATCTAGATTTAATTACCTCGGGTAATTATAATAAATTATTCTCACCAAAACATGTACCCCTTGCAGCATCTCATTGTCTGTGAAGCCCTACCTTTGATGCTCTTTCTAGTCTTCCTCTTCTTGAGTCATTTTGTCAACATGCAGACAATAGACTATGCTAATGACATTGAGGGTTTCGTAGCACTTCACTTTTGTATATGCCACAAAAAAAATACATACTGTAGCCTTCTGGATATTTGTACCAGCCCTCTCCTAAATCCCTCAAACTAAACATTTCAGGGGAAGAAATTACATTTCATTCTTTTCAGAAAATTGAGTGATGGTCACACATCTCAATTATGAGTATAGCAAGCCAAGTAAAATGTCTACTAAACTTCTTTCTTCTTCCACTACTGATACATCTTGAATAACCAGTTGTACAATGTTTGTTAAGGAAAATGGACTGCATGTGTAAATCCTTGCTCCTTTGGCTTTCACTGGCTCATATTCGCTTCAGAGAAGGCTTCTTTGTGCTCTTTTTTCTTCCCTACTCATTCCCTAAAGAAAACCATGGTTCTACAGTTGCCAATCTGTGAAGGGTCCTTCTGCTTGATTCAGACAGAAACCATGATTGGCAAAGCACAGCTCTTCTGGCAGCTCTGATACTGCCAGTTGACATCAGTCAATGCTAGATGCCAATAGTTGACACTGCTGGCTCCTAGTCTCTGCATCCTGCTGGCTATCGCCATTTGTTGCTGGCTACTGCCAGCTGCAATCAAGGAACTCTGCTGGTTGTTGGTCTCTTCTCCTGCTGGCCACTGCCATTTTGTAACACCTGCTTGTTTGAAATGTTGCCAGTTGACTCTGAGAGGTGCTGGTCTCAATTGTTGTCTTCATCATCTGGGCTCACCAGAGCCCTTCAGAGCCTTTATTGACTCATTCATTTACATTTAAGGTGGCCACTCCATCTAGAGAAATCAGATAAAGTATACCATAAGTTCCAAACCTATACAGCAAAAGGAAGAAAGAACACTAAAATGACACACAGGATTTTCAAGAAGACTTGTTTTACATTAACAGGAATTGAGAGAGATCATTCTTAAATATCAGGCTCTCAATCTCTGATGGTCTAAGTCTTATGTGGGATAAGAAAGCAGGAAGTACTGAGAGAGAATGACTTGTCAATTGGTGATTGGTTCTTACAGTGTGCATCATAGTGACCAGCTGTGAATCACACTGACCAAACATTCTAACAGTAGGAATTAGAACTGGAACTATTATGTGAGAAACATAGTAAAATACTGAAGTATGCTGGCTTGGGGCATCTTATGATACATTTTCCCTCTCTTTTAGTTTACCCAGCAAATCTTTTTTCTTTTTGGTATATTACATGTGATCTTCTGAGACAAGTCCCAACTAGAAGCAGTTCTGTAATGTTCACTCTGCAATAGAGTGAAAGAGTTAATTTTATTGATTGCTTCAGCCAGGCTGTGTAGATGTGGATGAACACTAAGTCAATATCAAGTGGAGGTCAGGGCTGGTGACACAACACTGAACTCTGAGTTGGCTGCAGAGGTATTGGTGCCAGTCTGTTGACATGAAATTGCAGTACATATGAGGGACAGGTCCATTTCTGATTAAGATGACTATTACAGAATTTCTAGGGAAAGTCGTCTAGTTGAGGTTGATGTTTCAGTCAGTCACATCCCCCGAGGGGCCTTAGGACTCTGGAGCCAATTGTTTTGAATGAAGGTTTGGTCAAAATAGCTTTGTCCAAGGTGACCACAGTTGGACTCCATTTCTAATAGAGAGATACTTCCATCTGTAACAGAATATACTCAGTATCTGTCTAGAGATTCACTTTGGCTCAAGAACAGTCATGGTCTGGTCTGTTTCAGAGGAGTATGTGGTACCTGGACAGTTAGTTCTTAGCACACAGTGAGATTGTCATTATTCTATCAGAAGCATGGGGAGCAGCTGAAGCCGAAGATCAGTCAAATATCTGAAGATAGAGCAAGGCCAGATCCATGAATATGGCATGGCCAAGTTGAGCCAGGTGAGCAAGCTGATCCAACCTTGTGAATACAAGGTGCCTTGGGAAAGCTAGGCAAACAAATTGTTAGGCAGAAGGGCTTCACCTGAAATCAACCTGTTTAGTATATAAATTAATACACTGTAGTCATTGGGCAGCTTTTCTTCTGCACCAAGAAAGAGGGCTCCATATAACCTCTGCTTTCTGCATTTTTCTCTTACCTTTATGGCCCTTCTGAAGGGGTTTTTGAAAGCTGCACTGGATGTGGTCCAGAAGCCCAGTGGCTATTCAAGCATGGAGGCAAATGGGAGGTAGACCTTCATCACTGGATCCAAGTATTTGCACAGGTAGAAAATTGGGTGTTTCCAGGGGCTTAAAGTCTCAGTGAAAAATCATTGTTTTTGTAAATTCAAAAATACAGATTCCATAGAAGCCAACAGCTCCAAGATATGTATGGAGTTTCTTTCCTTTGTAACCAGTGTCTTCCAGACATTGTAGCAGAGCTCCTGTGTCTTTCCAGAGGAAATCTTGGGTGTCATTAATTATGATTATAAAGATATTTTCCAAAGAGAGTAAATAATTTTTGAACTCTATGAGATTGGGCCCAAGTCAGTTGACTTTTGAGTCCAGAACTGGGTCCTTCTATGTAAAGGAAAAAAGGAGATAATTGAAAGAAACAATCAAAGGCAGAATAAAGAATCCTTTAGATCCAAGTAGGTGCATCAGCAGGCTGTTGGGACTGAAGACTGAGGCAACTTATACAGAAGGCAATTGTGGCAGTATAAGCAGTTCAAAGCTCTTGAACTGGCTTTATAAGCAGGAAGGTGTATATACCGGTTTGACAATCTGTAAAATTATTGGTGTTTTGGAGCCTCATTTTCCCACCTTGGAGACCATGTTAGAGCTGAAAAGTACAGAAAAAAAGGCTGAGAGTGAAGTTGATAGGAACTTGGCTGAAGTTCTTGTTACTGCTTCCATGAAAATAATGGGAATATTTTCAAACTCCTGAAGAAATTTGGTAATAGTCTAAAAAGCTTGTACAGATTAGAAACTGAAGAACCTAAGGTATAGATGTGCTACTGATGGCGTGATCTTGTCCAAAGTGATTAATAGCCTATCAGGCTGATATGTGGCTGGGTGCTTTTTTGTACTTTTTATGACATATTACAGCAACATGGGGCTGCAGTGAAGAGGCATGGTTGATAGCTACATCCAGAAGTGAGTGTTGGATTATACCTCTGGAGGACAATTTTCAAAATTTGAGTATTGTAGGGCTCAGGATAATTCAGAAGTTGTCTTTCTCTCCAGGAACATGTAAGATAAGAAAAGAGGTTGTCTGACTGACTCATTGACCAAAAATTGTTTGATGAGATGCCTTTTCAGGCTGAAAGCTCATTCCTGGAGGCTGAGATGAGAGGCAAGAGCCCCCAGCTATCCCAGTGATGGTAACTTTTTGACTGAAGGGACTTTTGAAGGCAGCCTATCAAGAAAGTTATAGGTTTGCCCCCAACTTCTGCCATGACCATAGATTTTTGAGGGTCAAATTTGACAGTCTTTAGGCTGTTGTATCATCAAGGATTGACAAGGCGAAGAGAGGTTGATGTTGAATTGGGCCTGGATAGTCAGGTCCTTTATGTCTTTCAGATGCAAGGGACATTTATTTTTGTGTCTCTAGCCATTATAATTACAGGGGATAGTCATGTATCAGATTGAATTTTCTTATGACCATAAAGTGTTTTTCTTTTATCAGGTTTCTGTGTAACAGTGGGTGATGAGGTTTTTTTGGTTCCCTATTTTGTCTTTGAGAAGCACTCCCCTGGCTTGTTTCTAGTCAACATAACCTATGCAAAAGGCCATGGAGACTCATCAATCAGTGCTGATAGTCTAATTTGCCCTTAGTTTACCTGTTTAACTCAGAAGGAATTGTTGATAGCCACTTCAGTTGAGCATTAGGTGACTCCATACGATCATGATAGGTGTATAGGGTGGGGGATGGGGTGGGCTCTACGACCTGTGGCTCAGTGCAGGCATTGGCTAGCTGGAATCAGGTCAGTTGGCTGGAAGCAGATGAATCAGGAGCAGGGACCAAGGCTTTGGATGTTGGAAGCACATGCAGTCACCAATGAAGATACCAAGGTAGAATTTTAGGGGAAGATAGTCCTCTTTTTTCCTTTTTTCTTTCATTGAGGTGGAAAAAGCAGTTTGATTTCATTTATAACTACATAAAAGCCCTTCTTCCTGTAGTCAGGGTCTGTGGGTTTTGACTAATTAATTTCTATCTCTGACTTCCTATTTGTGTGTTATGAATCCTTGAATAATGTCTCAGTGGGCAAAGGGTGGGTGCCTCTCAGAGAGAGACCATTCAGATATTCACCTGGTTGTGCCCCTCATAGGGACTTAGGCTTGACCTAGATAAAGAGGCTTCAAGCCTTCTGTTGTACCACGTGTTGATGGTTACAGAGCCACAGATGAGATCCCAATTTTCCTCCATGACCCGAGCTTCCCAATCTTAGTGCACAGAAGTGCAGCCTATTGCATATATTGTCTGTTGTGCTCACTCCACCTTCATTCAGCAGGCACTCAGGGGTTAGATATTCCAACCCCCTTTTCCCTTGAGGGTGGCCTTCGCTATCAAGCTCTTCTTTCACTCCAACCAAGCAGGCCTGACAGACTAACTGGGGTGCTCCTGGGAGGTCTTACTAGAATTAGGCAGGCAGAAACACATGCAGACAGATAGATTATATCCTTCTCCTTTTGGGGTCTGATGTGAGCTGCCCAAGTGGGGAACCAGGAATCCTCCTTCAGAAATTTGAGAGGACCCAAGAAATCCTCAGATCACCTCTTCCCTTTGGAATCTGGAGCCGTCATTGCTCCATCTGTGAGGATCCAGAGTGGCTACCAAAGAGGTGAGGAGGGTTTAACTTCCCTACTCATGCACCAGATGCAATGGCAAAAAGAAATACCAAAAGACCTCAGGACTTGAAGGCAGTCTTAATTTACATCAACAGACATTGATTGGGATCATTCCCAAATTATTATGCCCTCATCTCTAGTAATCTGGAGCCGAAATGGGATAAGCAAGCAGGAAATACTGAGGTGGAATGGCTCGACAATTTGAAACTGGCTCTTACAAAATGCTTCACAGTGACCAGCTCTTTCTAAGAAACAAAGTAAGAGGAACTGTAATCAGAACTATCACCTTGGCAACTAACAACGTGAAGTACACTGGCTTGGAGGGGCATTTTCTGCTCTAATACTATCCAAGAAATAAATCCTGAATTACTGAAACATCAGGGTGAGGCTCTATTTTAACATGACATGTGCAGCAGAGCAGTGGTGTCAGAAAGAGAGAGGTATATGATGCACAGGTACAAATTCCTTATACTGAGCATGATCATGAACATGATTGTATAGACCTAAGTTACACAAATAAACTTAATTAAATTAAAACTAAACCAGAGGGAACCCCCCTCCCACACTAACTGAAGAAGTGTGAGGGGAGTACTCTTTCTTCAACAGCCACAGGCCACAGATAGGTCCCAGAGAAAGCCTGACGACTGCTACAAGTAGATAGGTGCTACAAGCCAGCTGCAGTGATCCTAGTGGCAACTGAAGCAAAGGCGAGAGGACACCAGCAGGTTGATTGACAGTTACTATGTGACCATGAAACATTGGAGCCTAAGCCAGGGAATCCTTGGGAGGGCTAGTTGTGTTCAGCACCATTTGCTGGCGGGCAGTTGGAGGTTGGAAAGTTTGGTGACAGTAGGAATGGGCAAGCTTCTCTGCCATGCAAAGAGTCAGCAGCAGTATCTAGAATAGTAGGAACTGAGGAGTAGCACTGCTGAAAGCCGAGCAGCATCCTGCAGGACAGTTCTTGCTAAATGCCAAGGATATTGCCTGTAACTAGTGAAAATTTCCCAGATGGAGGATGAGTAACAGCAAAGGGATGCTGGAAGAAGAGAAGCGGAAGATATTGGCCAATCTACACTACCTTCCAGGCAGCTTGGGCGAAGGCAGAGAGCCAGTTACTTCTTGTACTCTCATAACCAGAAGCAGTTTTTATAACCACTGCAAAGCTTCAAAACTTTTGTTTTGTTGTATGTTGTTATTGTTTTGCTTTATTTATTTCAACTGCTTGGTGAATATATATAGTCATCACTGCATATGCACAAGGGTTTTTTCCAGGTTTCTGATGGACAAGAAAGGCCAAGGATGTTGGAATTCTTTAAAGTAGTATACTATTTACCTATTACCTATGCCTACCATCCTGTATAAGTCATCTCTAGATTAGTTATATACTATACAAAATGTTGTTGTTATATAAGAAATTATCGTACAATATTATTATTATCTGTGTCAGCAGATATCTAATTGTTCTTGATATATATATATATATATTTTTTTTTTTTTTTTTTTTTTTTTTTTTT
>PVKA01031933.1:0-18226 GCA_004027165.1 Ctenomys sociabilis | reverse complement strand
CTGGCCGAAAGCTCACAGGCCGGGAAGCCGAAGCTCTCCAGGCCCCTTCACCCTCTGGCGAGCACGCTGCCGAGGCTCAATTTTTGAAGAATGATCATCAAGGCGGTGTGACTACACTTTTGCTGCTATCAGAAACCCATGCTGTTATTCCAACCCCATCGCACGTGTTTCCACTAGTCCCACTTGTCTGCATCACGCTGTCTTTTGTGGGGTACACGATGCTACCAACCATCTTCTTGAAATAAATAATGAACTTTTGATGTCTAGGTTCATAAAAGCTTAAAAAGCCGATCTGCTGCCAGTGTCTGCTGAGTCCCAGCCCACCGAGGCACCCGTCAGCACATCAGTGACAACACAAGGCAAATACAGATTTGAATGGGCACAACGTACGAAAATCTGGCATACTTTTTGCCTCGTGTGTGCTTCGTTTGCTGCTTCTCCTTTCAGAGCCCGAGTCTCATAGGACAGTAACTCCACCTCCACTCCATCCAGCCACGTGCCCAGCTCCTGGTGGGCGGAGTGCAGCCGCCTGGACAGCCCCAGCACTTGCTCCAGCGTCTTGGCAACGTCGGTGCTCAGCGTGGTGATGTCTCTGTACCTTGCTTTAATGGTTTCCAGTTTATCTTGAATTATTAAAACTTCATCACCTAAAATTTCAACAGTTACTTTTTATAAAAAGAAAAAAGTGGAGAGGACAATTTCTTTAGGCATTATTTTCTCACTGATGAAATTCTAGTGAGAAAAAAGGGACATATTTTTCTAAAGCTGACTTGATCCAAGAGAAGCACTATTTACGTTTTCATCATTTCAAGAATTTCTGACAAATTTAATCAGTTCTAAAATATAAATATGAAAATCAAGAAAGGCTATAGTTTTGAGAAATACCTTCAGTATGAAGAAAGTAGCACTTTTACCTCTATCCTGTAGTGTGTTCAATATTTGAAGCAGAGGGGTTAAGAATAACTGACTAAAGTCACTGACTTCACAGCTTACAGGCTGACCCTAGCGTTTTAACTTCTCTGTGCTCTTAGTAGCTCACTGTCCCTCCTCTGCCCTTTCTGGTGGATCCTTGTGTGTCTCTGCCTCCTCCTCAGGCACACAGACATCGAGTCCTGGGATTCTGGCTTCTACTTTAAGGCTCTACTCGCATTTCTCCAACTCATAGCAAATGGTAACTGCTCCCCATATACCCATGGTGCTAAACTGGTTATAGATTCCATAAGTGACACCTTCCTACAGCCAAAAGAATCACTAGAACAAGTTAGTTTCCCCTAAATGTTCTAAAAAAAAGTTCATACATACATTCAACCAAGAAACTGTTTTCTCAGTGATTCAGGCATGGAGAAATGAGGTCTGTGTCCTGCCATAACATGTGTCACTGCAGTGCAATCTGCCCCCCAGAAACTGTCTGCAACCTCCGTGTTCATCTGCCTTCTTCAAGTGGAAAACTAACGTAACTCCCTCATGGGCTTCTCCGACCATATCCTGTGCCAAAGTGCTTCAGGTTATGAGTAATATACACAATGTCCACCAGGCACTCAAGTGAGATCATGAGAAAAGAGTGAGATCATACTGTTAAACCCCTCTTGATTGGTCTTCAAAATATTCTTCACAATAAAGTCTTGGAATGGACTCAAAAGTTATACAATGTTTTGTCTTTTCCCCATCCCTAAAATACTCTGAAAGCAATGCTAAATGACTGCAGTCCTTTGATTAAAAAGATTGCTCACCTGTGGTGTGCTTAAGAAGTTCTAAGCCATTGAGTAACGCCTGATCTACATTTTGTTTCCTGAGCAGGATGTCCTCTTGTAGAACCTAAAAATATAAGTACCACTTTTATGCGTAAGGAAGAAAAATTAAATCTGGGAGATTAATTAGGCTTCAGAGACATATCTGAGTGAACATCTCACATTTTCAAACATTCACTCTTCTCATTCATTTTTTGGAAAATACTTAGGGCTGTATGAGAATGGGCTATGTGGAGGCACTGAAGTACTGGCTAATTATTCTTCTTTGTAGGCAACAATAAAATAAAAAGTGAAAGGTCCTGCTAATTAGATAAATTAAATCTCATTTAGAAGTGACTTCATGAATAGTATCTTATAAAAATAAGCAAAGCCTTTTTGAGTATAATGAATCAACTAAATCAAAACAGACATAAAGTAAAGAGAAATAAGAAATGTTGATAACATAATGACAACTGAAATTAATAAAATGAAATGAAATAAATCAAAATACCCGCAGTTCAGCCTGCTGCTCCCAGAGGCCCTCAGGGCTGCAATCTTGGACTGAGAGCTTGCTCAGTGTGTCATGCACTTCATTCAGCCAGGTCATCAGCTCAACTTCATCTTCCCCAAAAATCTTAGTATTACACAGGGCCTGCTGGAGGAGCTCAGACCTGCTGCGGCTTTTCTCTTGAATCTCAATGTACCACACTTGAGAGCAGTTTAATTTATTCTGCACCATATCTTTATCCTCCCTGGAGCTCAAAGCCTTTAGGGACTGGCCAATGCTAACAGCCTGGTGTAAATGTTTACTGTGACTGATGATGTCATCTTCTAAAGCCTACACAGAATGTGAAAAAGAAAAACAAAACGACACAAAACAGAAAGAACGGACAAATAAAGATGAAAAATAAATGTCATAAAAGGATGATATTTGAAATGGGTTTACTTTGCAAGTACACAAAACATAACAATAGTACGTAACTCAAATTTATGTCACAAAACCATGAAACAAATGGAAAACTGAGTCTTACTGATGCGTGATTTACAGCTTACTTTGTGCTGAGCAATCTGTTCCTCAAGTTTAGATGCTTGGGTTCCTATGGGATCACAATTTGCCAGCCTCTTTTCTACGGTGGTGAGCCACTCATTCAGTGGTTCTAAGGTTTCATGAAATTGCTGTGCTACAACCGAGATACCTTCCAACTGACGATTCCTACAAATGTGCCAAGGTAAAGGTCACTTGGGATGAAAAATGTGTGAAGAATTCAACAAACGCCTTTGTCATGCTTAACTATTCTATTATAAATACTTTTTACAGAGTTTAAAGTTTTAAGATTAAAATTTAAGTCTGTTAACATTTATAGGACATACTGAAATGGTTCAATGAAATAAAATTAACATTGAGAAACACATAAAATGGCAATTCTTGAATCTAATGAAAATCTAAAGCAATCCTTTAAAATAAGGACAGCAATACAATGTCAGGACCCAGACTTATCTTAACTCTTGCTATGTACAATCCTCAGAGAAGTTCACGATTTGAGAAACTTAGCTTGTTATGAAAACAAAGGTAACTATGGAAAATCAACACAATTCCACAACATAACTTCTGTATCATTAAATCACGGACTATGTACCATACATTTTTTAAAAACTTTCAGTGGAACTATATCTAGTCAAAAATGGACGAAATTACTATGCAGTATTCTTTTAAACTTTAGATCATCACTCCGAATTTTTTTCTAAATTCAATTATCCAATCATCCAACCAGTACGTGTTGTTTTTCTTTCTGTATTTAGGACAGGATCTACAGGGTGTATAAGGCCTCACTATGGAGATCGGACTCATAGTGATTCTGTTCTCAGCCTCTCAAGCGCTGGATTACAGGTCACGGTGTGCCACCAGACCCAGTCTCAGTCACGATCACAGCATGCCCCATGGGCGGGGCCAGCACCACAAGCCAGGGATCAAACCCCAGCTGCTGCACTCTGCAGAAGCAGGTGCTTTAGTTTGCTGAACTATCAGGCCAGCCCTGAAAAAAAATTTTTTTTTTTTTGTTCTGTAGTGTTCTGAAAAAGATTGAAGAGAATATCATAAAATGGAAACATAGTTCCTCCTGGTTCTGGGTTGGCAGAAATGATCCTGTCCAAATGGCCATACTTCCAAAACTGATACACAGATTTAATGCAATCCCAGTCAAAATCCCTACAGAATTCCTCAGAGAACAAGAGAAAATAATCATAGAATTCAGAGAGAACCAGTAGAGACCCAAAATACCAAAAGCCATCCTGGCCAACAAATGCAAGGCAGGAAGAGTCATAATCCTGGACTTTAAGTTATATTATAAAGCAAAACAAAACAAAAAAACATACTACTGTCATAAAAACAGACACCAATGGAACAGAAGAGAGGATGTAGGAATAAGCCCAGAGCATTCAGCTATCTATCTCTGACAAAAGGGCCAAAAATATGCTGGAGAAAAAGATAGCCCTTGGGAAGAAATGGTGCTGGGAAAAAGGGATTATCCACACCCAGGAAAACCGAAGCTAGACATGTATCTTTCAGCAGGTACTAAACTTAAAACCAAAATGGATCAAGGATCTAAGTTGTTGAAACAGAAATAACCTGTGGGAAAATACAATAGGTAAAACTTGAAACAGTAGCAAGCAAGGACTTTCTGAACAAAGCCCTAATTGCACAGGAAGTAACATCAACATCATTTTTCTTTGATATGGATCATATCAAAGAAAAAGTTTCCAGATAGCAGAAGAACCAACTGACAGAACAAGGAGCAAAGGACAGGAAAAAAACTTTTGCCTGATATTCTTCAGAGGACTAATATCTGGAATATACAGAGAACTCAACAAGTTATACACCAAAATAAAAGACCCTGAGCTGGGCAGATAGCTCAGTAGTCTAAGTGCCTGCCTAGCAAGTGCAAGGACGCGAGTTTGATCCCTGGTACCACAGGCTGTGCCCAACCCCACACAGAGCTGGCCATTGGAACCAGGCATGGTGGCACACCCCTGTAACCCTAGTGCTAGGGTGTCTGAGACAGGAGGATCACTATGAGCTTTAGCTGCATAGAGAGACTCTGTAACAAACAAACAAACAAATAAATAAAACAGACCCAATCAAAAATGGTGAATTGAAATGCAATAGACAATACTAAGAAGTTCAAATGGCAAATAAATACATGAAAAACGTCAAGATCGTTAGCCACCGGAGAAATACAAATTAAAAAAAAAAAAAAATGAGAGTCCATTTTATTCCAGGAAGAATAACTGTCATCAAGAAATCAAATAATAACAAATATTGGTGAGACTACTGGGGAAAAGGAATCCTTTTACATACAAACAAGTATGACCACTATGGAAATCAGTATGGAGATTCCTCAAAAAACTAAAGATAGAAATTCCATTTGACTCAGTTATTCCCCTGCTAGGTATTTTCCTGAGAGAGTTACACACATCCTTTTACAGGGATGACCTGCACACCCACATCACAGGAGTACAATTCTTCACAGCTAGACCTGGGAAGGGGTCTACATGTCCATCAACAAATGAATAGATAAAGGAAAGGTGGCATTTATACGTGGTACGGTTTCTATCTAGGTGTTCCCTCAAAGCCTCAGGCGTAGTCAATGGGAAGGTTTCTGGAGTTTGCAATTAATTCATGATACAATGCGAAGATTATGGGTGTGAGTACTCCCCTGCCCAGGGTGGGTAATCTGCATTGCAATGTAAGGCAGGGAGAGGGGCTTACTAGAAGCTGCAGCTGCTGTCCCTCGCTTTGCTCTTCGCTGTCCTCTACCACCATGAACAGCTTTTCTCTGTCATGTGCTGCTCTTCCTTGGACACAGCCAAGTATGGAATGAAACTTTCACTAACCGTGAGCTAAATCAACCTTTCCTTCTTTAATTTTGGGTGGTGGGTATTTTGTCCCAGCAGTGAGAGAAGAGTAACTGAGACAGTACACCAAGGAGTACTATTCTGCTAATAAAAAGGATAAAAGTGAAGCACTTGTAGGTAAATGTATGCACCTTAAGGCCATAATGTGAAATGAAATAAATAAATCAGACACACAAGTTTAAAGTGTGGTTTGCCTTACATGAGAAGCTCAAAATAGAAATAGATGAAAGAACGAAAGTCAGATAATAGGAAACAGGAAAATAGATCTCTTGCAAAAAGGAGGACCAAGACATGGAAAGAGGGAAGGAGAAGAGGACAAAGGGATGAAAACAGAATTAAGGTACTATGTGCATTATCCACCATGAATGTGGCCATTATTTGCTGCAAACACGTTCTAATAAAAATAAAATTTGAAAATTGTCTTGTAATTATGTTTAATGTACTATGATTGAAATTAAGGTTAATACATGTCTGAATCATAATTATCACTAATATCTCTCCCACTGAATACCATTTTTTTCTCTTCTTGGCAGAATCAGGGATTGAACTCAGGCCCTTGCGTTTGCCAGGGAGGCACTTACTCTACTGAGCCATCTCCCCAGCCCTCCTGAATACCACTGTGAAGAGGGTTTTAGGAAAAGAAAAGCAGTTCTAGAAGTAGAACTGAGATGTAGACATTTACTCATTTATCTCAACAAAAAATATTGAGAGTATCTTCCAGGCTTCAATGTCCTGGGACATGACACATAAAGTTAATCTACTGACCTATATTAGAGGACAAGACTTCCACCTGTTTAACAGCACCTCATTCTACAGACCTAACACCACAGTTTTATTCCATAATCCAAGATTAGGAAACAGTTCTGCTAATTTCTAGTTTCATAGAAGCAGGGATATATGGAGCACACCATGTTGTTCAGTGGTTCACTTACTTTTTTCTTTTTCTTTTAATGTACTGCAGCTTGGGCTTGTAGTGATCCTCCTGTTCGGCCTCCCCAGCTCTGGGATTACAGGCGTGTACCACCACACCAAGTCTTGCCGGCCAGCTCAGCACACTCAGGGGCAGGGCCAGTGTAGCATGTGGTGTCAGGTATTGAACCTAGGTCCCTGCACTTGCCTAAGCAGGCACTTATCCCACTGAGCTCTCTCGCCAGCCCAGTTCACCTACTTTCAACCCAATTAGTTAGGTGATTACACTTCACTGTAGCTACATTCCCAACAACCAACTTCTTGTCAATGCAGATGTGAAATATGGGTTGGGATTTGTCGTAAGAAAAATGCTAGCAAAAGCCCTGTGGAGCCAGGCTCTAGGCTTTGTGGCTTTTGTGAGCTCAAGTTCTCTTCTTCCTACCTCTTACTCTGGCCAATTCCAACTCTTCCCTTAACACACAGCTTAGCTGTCACGTGCCTGCTCTTGTCCAGGTTTCTCCCATTACACACTCACCCAGCACTCTTCAAAGCATCACATTTTTTTCCAATGGATGTAAATCCTACTAATTTACACCTGACTGAGACGCTCCCTGGTGGTCTAGTGGTTAGGATTCGGCGCTCTCACCTGACTGAAAACACAGGTGACCTGTCCAGCTCCTCTGTCCTCCTGGCTCTGTGCTTGACGCAAAGTGAGCAGACAATAACTATGCCACAAAAGAACAGTTCCCCTACTCACCCTAAGGAAGATGCTTTCTTAATCCAAGGCATTGGGATGCTACTGAGACAGTAAGACTTTACCACTAGAGGCATGGGGACAGAGAAGACACAACCCTTACTACCTATATTCACAGCCATGTTCATCAGAGAATAAAGATTTCCAGAAATGTGGTACCAAAATTCACAGATACAAGGTCCCTGCTACTATTTCAAAAGAACTGAAAGTGATACAGTTACCTTGTCTCAACTTTATTAAGCAAAGTCTCCCATCTACTATCCAAGAGACTCAGCTGCTTCAAAATTTTCACTTTATCTGCAGGTTCTGCTGTTGCAGCGATTTTTTCTCCTTCTCGTTTGATTACCTCCACCGTGGATTTGCGGTCATCCAGCAATCTCTGCAGAAGCTTGAGAAAAAAACAAAATCTTCTTTACACAAAAGAGAAATTAAATAAACATAAAACCTGCTTTAAGCATTTCTGGTGTGCAGCTGAGTGTGGAGGTGCACACTTGTAATCATAACACTCCGGGAGACTGAGGAGGAGCCCTTTGAGTTCAAGGC
The DNA here is from genome assembly GCA_004027165.1 of Ctenomys sociabilis. Taxonomy (NCBI): domain Eukaryota; kingdom Metazoa; phylum Chordata; class Mammalia; order Rodentia; family Ctenomyidae; genus Ctenomys; species Ctenomys sociabilis. The sequence continues at coordinate 10,381 of PVKA01031933.1, read as the reverse complement.
CAACCTGAACTGCACAGAGCAAACCTGTCTCCAAAAAAAAGTTTTGTTTTTGTTTTTTTTTTGAGGAACCAGGGATTGAACGCAGGCCCTTGCACTTGCCAGGGTAGTGCTTATTCTACTGAGCCATCGCCCCAGCCCCAGTTTTTTTTTTTTTAAGTGTTTTTGGTACAAGACAGAAATGTGCCTTGTATGAATGCAGACATGAAATATCTGAGAAGTGGTATTTTAAAAAGAATTTACTTGGTTTGGCACTATTGTGTCATACCTGTGGTAGGGCTTTTCAGAATACACAAAACTAATGAGTAAAGGCACTAAAGTCTTCACAATTAATTTTTTATATAAAACAACAGAGGGCAAAGTGTGGCTTGGAATGACCCTATTGAATCATGGAAAGTAACAAATTGCCCTCATTTTAATGAAATAAGAATGGCTTAAACATTCAACAATTATCTGCCCTATACAAAGAAGAATACTGCTATGAATCATTACTGTCAAAACCCTTTCCTAGATTAAACAACCCAGGCCTGACAAGGAAGTTAATAAGACTCTGCCAAACTCAGAAGTTAGCAAGTCTAACAGGAGCAGTACTTGGATCCTTCCACTAGCTGCACCTAGAACTTAAAATCCTTTATGAGGAAGAAAATAAAAACAAAGCCTTCAAATATTACAGAGCAAGATAGTATCGAAGCAGCAAAGCTGGCTAAATGAGACCAATGTTCTGGGCTTCGGCAGTAGGAGCGAAATTTGATTTAATTCTAATCAAGCCGTCATGAGATGCCTGGAGAAAAGGCTGAGATGGGGATTCACAGTCAGTTATGTGGTTCTGACCTCATTAGAGCCAGCTGCTCCTGAACACCTGCCACGCGCAGGCACTGTGTTAAGGCCCCAAGGAAGGCCCGAGTCACCGCACGCTGACTGCCTCAGCCTCTGTCATCTGACCCTCACTGGTAGTCAGGGGTTCAAGACTCAGCAAATACTCAAAAGTAAAAGGTTACCAGAGTATTCTGAGACCACTACCTCCAAGGGGAGAGCCAAGAGAAATACCGTTTAACAAGGAAGTGTAGCAGCAGCAAAGCCGGTGACACAAGTGGAGTTATTTTATAATCAAAGCAGAACAGACGGTTTAGCCAGCAAGGAAAGCTAATTAGGTAAATTACCTTGGGTAAGCTTTCGTAGCAATGCCTCCAGCAATTTAGAAAGCCAACTCAACAAGTGGATTTTGTTGGCTAAGCATTGTTAATTAACTCTGGGAGAATAAATTGACTTGTGAATGGTAGCAAGTGTAGATTATTAAACAAACAAAAAAAAAATGACAGAATGCAATGTGTTTCCAGTTATATTTTCTTAAAGCTTACTGCTAACCCTAATATCCTGCAGTTTTCAGATAAATTTTAAATACTATGAAATGCAGAAATTAAAATGCAGTAGGCTTTAATTTTTTTTAATGAGGCCAAATGTGAAAGCTTTAAAAAAATTTAACTGACAATAATTCTATGTGTTTTTGGAGCACAATGTGAGATAAATATATGCACATTGTGGAATGTGGAAATCAAGCTAACATTTCAAGTACCTCCCATTTGCCACTTTTTTGTATTGCGAGCACTTAAAAATATTCTAGCAATTTTGAAATATATAATATACTCTTAGTATTCACTGTATCAAGTGAACTAAGCCAGGAATAGAAAGACAAATTTTTAATTAAAAAAGCCTGAAATGTAAAGAAATTAAAATTAAAGTAATATACGCTTTTCTTTTTAAAGTTCCATGGGGGAAACCAAGCCAATGTGCTGTGTGCTAAGCCCCACATATGGAATCCTAGTCCATGAGCTACTGTCAAAGTGACATCAAATGTGTCACAGCTGACCATGTACACTGTACACAATGGTCTTGGATAGCTCACACCGTTTCATACAGGTAAACTAATGTATCAGGCAACAGTAACAGTCCAAATGTCACCTGGTCAGCAAAACCCTCCTTGAGCACTTTATCTAAAACCATACATAGCAGGGACTGGGATTTGATCCCCAGCACCACAGGCCATGTCGCCCCACCCTTGGGCACACTGAGCCAGCCACCAAGACTGGGGGTGGTGGCGCACGCCTGTAATCCCAGTGCTGGGGAGGCTGAAGACAGAAGGATTACTATGGGTCTGAGCTGTGTAGTAAGACCCTGTACCAAATACATAAAAATAAATTTTAAAAACCATACATAGATCCCCTCTTCTTTAGCGTCCCTACCTGCCCATCCTTGCTGTCATTCTGATTCCTAACTCTTGACCCTGATTTACTTCCATATTCACTTTGTTTATTTTCTCCCCCTTACCCCACTCTTCTCAGTGCACTTCAGCTTCAATGAGGAACTTCTATTATTTTTTGTTTCTTTTTCTTTTTTGAGAAAGGGTCTACCTATGCAGTTCAGGATGGCCTTGAGCTCACTTTGTAGTCCAGGCTGGTTGGGAACTCATAACAATCCTCTTGCCTCAGCCTCCTGAGTGCTGGGATTACAGGCATGTGCCACCATGCCTCGCCCATTATTTTTATTCAGTGATATGTTCTCCACCATCTAGAACAAAAAAATGACTACACTCCAGGGGATATTCAGGAAGTGTAGGTTTAATGACTAACAAAACAGTATCTGTCACAGCATGAACCAGTTAACCAGGATATCCCACTGATAAAACTCATTTTTACTCTTATTTTGAGGAGTCAATATGAAACAGTACAAAACTATCACTACCTTACCTTTTGTTCTTGCATCTGGGCCTTCACCACTTTGAACTCAGCAGATGGGGGCTTCTGATTGGCCACAAGCTCCTCGGTGTCCACCATCCAACTGAGCAGGGACTCCAAGGCATCCTGGAACCTCCCGCAGCGCAGCAGAGCCTCCTGCATCTGGGCTGCTCGCTGAGCCACCTATGGAGGTCCAGGTACGCCAACTTGTTTACTCAGAATGAAACCCACCACTGGCTACCACTCTTCTTGCTTATTTTTCATTTCATATACATATTCTCTTTAGATTTTTTCACTTAAAATCTATGCAAAGCATTGAAACGAGTAAAAAGGAATCAAACTGCAGCAAGTCAGTCATCAGGTTACCGTCCCACACAGTCAAGTCAGAGACTACATCTTTGCAAGCTTGGAAATGCCCAACATATCTGTGGTTACCAAAAAGAAATTCCAATATTTAAAATTACTGAAAACCTGTGTTTTAGTCAATTTATTACCGTTGAGATTCATTTTTTATTTCCCATGGATGAATATTAGGGATAATGACAAAAGACTGAGACTCTAAGAAATTATAGCAAAGAGAGTCAGAACTATTTATATTTTGGCACATAAAACAACTATAAAACAGTTAAACTCTGTTGGCACCAGGTCCTGAATCTCATTCACAAACCAGGGCCTTTGTCTTCCAGGGTCTCTCCAGTCTGTGTGTCCTACGCAGAGATGTCCTATTGCTGTTTTCATAGCTCTCCTTTTGGACTGAAAAATGTGATCAAGATACTCGGAGCACTACAGAATGAACATATACCTGCCACTGCATTCCAATTTGTGTTTAACGTGCATCACTGTCGATTAGAAAATTACCTCTTTATTGAGACCTGTGGTTTTAAGATCTGGAAACTGCTTAAGATTTCGATGCAGGGAAGACAACAAGAACAAGCACTAGCATAAAACAGGAAGTGCTGTCAGCAACATCTGATCATTCATGTCAGGAACCACTGTGAACCCACATCACCGCTGTAAGACAGCAGAGCACTATCTCTGGCGTCTTCCCTACCTCATGGAAACTGAGGTGGAACAATATTTGGAACTGATAGTCTACAGCAAAGGTGGCAAACCCTTGGTCTAGGGCCGACAGGGATATCCCTTCTTTTGCTCGCACAACGTGAGATCAATTACTGACATTCGAGAGAGTGAAGGCATCGCACAGGAGGTGAGCTCTCCAGGTGCGGTGGGCAGTGAGTAGAAGTTGTGGCAGTGGTGCACATGAAAAGCTCTACACACAGGAGGCTGTCTGGAGTGAAGAAGCTTCCGAGCCCTTCAAGGCACCTTCTCTCTCAAATGGGGCAGCTTCTCAGCTCCTGCTGCCAAACCTGCTTTGCCTCTAGCCCTGTGCCTGTATTCACATCAAAATCAGTCAACAACAGGGAAAGGCCCAGTTTCTTCTTTCCTATGTGCTGCCTAACATCTAACATGGGGACATCTAACGTGGGGACACCTGTGCTCAGGCCATCCAGTTTGCAAGCAACATAAAAAGTAGACATGTTTAGAAACTTTGGATACTAGAAATCTGATGAAAGGTCACAATAAATATTAGTGAATAATAGTTAACAAAAATGAAGAAGAGGATAAAAAAGTTACCTTCTTATTGAGAGTTTTCCACCGTGTACTAATACCTTCCAGGTCATGCTCCAAGCCCTGAGTGCTGGTGTTTTTAGCAGCGCTCTGAATAAGCCCTTGACCCAACCAGTTTACATCTTGATGTTTAACCTGCAAGGGTTCTATTTCTTCCTTTTGGAAAACCTGCAATGGGAAGAGCCAAAATACAGCCAGACGGAGTGAGTGTTTATAGTCATCAGGTAGTTAAAAATTTCGAGTTATTACAGAAATGAAGATAATTATTTCCTAGTCACTGGCTATAGGTACCCTGTGAATAAGTGTTAAAGTAAATTAAATAAAAAAAATTTATGATCAAAGTAATTCAAGAATATCAAGAATGAGATCGTATATGACATCACCTATAAAAGAAGAAAATAGGATTATGCATCCTTTATGGCTTCATTATTATAGCCTGAGAAATGTCCTATTGTCCCAGTTAACTCTAGTGAAAGATTTACAGAACAGGACAAGGAGCAGAAGGGCAGATGGGCCCAGGCTGTGCCTCACCGGGAAGGAATTCTCAGAACTTCTCAAAAGGATGCTGCTGACTGCAACTGCAGCATGACACTCAAATTGGAAATGGAGAATCATACCAAGAAAATAAAGTGGACTCAAAGGCGAAACACACAGACAGACAAAAAAAGAAAAAGATAAGATGTATGCCGAGTCAGTATAAGGGTCCCTACACATCTAGCCCCACGGATGCTTATAAAAATGTCAGGAGGCTGGCAAGAGGTGCAGTGGTCTCTTCTATGGACCTGATCACACACATCAGCAGCATGATCCTCTTTGTCACCACCCTTGCAAGTGCTGGCAGAAGTGTCCCCATGTTTTCTCCCTTACTCTCCATCCCTATGCAACTAATGGTCCCCCAGTGGCCGAGGCTGGCAAAGGACTTGGTGTGTTAAGCCTGTAGGCTCCACAGAAATCAAAGTCACTGACTGCTTCCTTGCTGCAGTTTATGCCCTGGAACCACTACAGTGACTCAGCAGGTAATACAGACTGAATAATTAGCTGCTGAGTGAACTCCACCATACACAAGTTTATTTCCAGCTCAGGTGAATGGCATTTAATTCCTTAAAAGACACGGGGGCTGACACACCAGTTCTTTAATGTGTGCTGGAACGTCAGACGGATGTTAAGCTAAAACACAGTTTGGGATTCTGAGGCTCTGTGCTAAAGGCTATTACAAGTAATCAATGATAAACAGAATAGATGGAAACATAATAAAGGCACTTCAAAAGAAAATGACAGGCACAGCAAGAAAACTAATTTTGAAAGATGTAGAGGCTGCAGAAGACAAGCTCTTCTCCAGAACCTGGCCCAGTGCCTAGTACACAGGATGTGCCTGTCTGTGTTACTGTGTGAATAAATGTATTAGGGAACAACAAACAAGTTAGTGACCATTTCCTCTAAAAGTCCCCACCCCAGCCTCAAGCCCAACTTGCTTTTTTCTACAGAAAGTCCATAAAGACAATTTTAATACTGACTAATTGTTTCTATACAATAGTACTATGAAAACTGCACATAAATGTAAGATTCCACCTGGTTCCACTAAGATTCCTCTTAGTTCCAAATCTAAAGAGCTTAAGTTTTCATATATTTTCAAAATAACTTGTCAAGTAACTCAGCAGAAAGCTGCAACAAGGTGATGAAGACAGAACCTGGCAGTGCAACTCTATTTCTTTTACACACCACTTTCTAAGCTTCTACTTCTAGGAACTAATAGCTTTGCATATGCTTAACTATTTACCCAAAAAATGCAGGGAGGGGATCTAGAACAACTGTCACATTCTTAGTTGTAGGAACTTGCCTGGCATATAATTATATGGGGAAAAGTTTTATTCTCCTTCTTTGACAGTTTTCAGGACCAGAGGGGGGAAAAATCCTAACTAATATAAGTTCTAGTAAATTTCTAACCTCTGATTTGGGCTTTGAGTAAACTTTAAGGGTGAGCATCAAAGCAGGTCTAGGTGACTCTGGAAGTTTCCCAAAGTGCTACAAAAATATACTAAGGACTAAAATAGAAAAAAAAAAAATCTGCAAATAAACTATAAAATCCTTACAAGGAAAAGAAAGTACTTTGCAAGGCCTTTCAATCAGCAGGCCATCTGCTATACACCAAAGAAAAGGGCACAGCTGACTAGAACAATTATTTCATGGGCTGAGAACTTCTCTGATAGTGTCTGAGCTCCTATCAGTGGTAACAAGATGCCTGTGGAGAGCCACTCCCCTACACACACACCCCAAACTAACACAAAGAAGCAAGCTAACATTCTCTCTCTTTCTCTCTCTCTCTCTCTCTCTAAATAAAATAGCCCTGGAGGCAAAGTTTACCAGAAGAGTTAGTAAAAGTACAAAAATAGCTGAACTTCAATCTGAGTGGGAAGAAAAAAATTACAGGCTTGAGAAACAACCTCTTGCTTATTACAAGGTTGCACCCTTTACTTTCTTACCTCATCCTAAAGCATAAAAAGTTAGGAAACATGTACTATTAAAAAAAAAAGTTAGGAGCCATAATGCCTGTGCAAACAGCATAGTAACTCTAACTTCACTCTCACATGCAGAGCTTCTGAGGGAACATCTGTAGCACTTTTTAAAAGTCCTTAAGTTGGGTTAAGATAACAACACTGTAATACTGTGCTTGTACCTTAGTGACTAAGCCAGCAGAAGCTCAATAAGCCCAATATAACTGCCCTTAAATGGCAGTGTCTTTGGTCACAGCTTGTGTAAAAGCCTAACTTTAAACGGAACTCACAGGGGAGGTATTCTGCATGAAGTGAACAGTGCCGTCCACGGCACCAACAGCAGGATCCTTAACAGCTGGGAATAATTATGCTTCCCCCAAACTGATCCCAAATTAATCCTTTATCTATAGCCGGCATTTTGCAGAATGCCTGTCAAACCCTTCAGATAAATGCCTGGATTTGATCATAGCTAAGCAACATTGGTGACCACTTGGAAAGAGAAGCAGAAGCTTCGATGTTGCAGCTTCACAGTGCCATGAATTACCTGGCCCGCCTGGAAACCATTGCAGACTGGGTCCATCATTCCTGCCTGGCCTTCTGCTTTTCTGAATGCTGCTCTCTTTTTTACTGGTACCAAGTTCAGGGAGCACTGAGTAGGAGTTCCCTCCATGTCCTGGGCAAAAAAGGAAGCTTCCTCTTCTCCATTACAGGCTATGCTGGATTCTTCTAAATCATATTGTGCTGTCAATGTCACATTTTCTACCAAACCTGTGCTACTACAATCTATACCCCTGTTCCACAGACTTGGGGGAGAGAGCTCTGAATCCTGAGGGAGATCCTTCATGAGTTCCAGGCTTTGGGCTAAGTCTCCTGGGCAGTAAGCCTGCTCCTCTCGTCCAGGGTTAGAAAGATGCTCATTTTCTCCATCTCTTGGCATAAGTAGTAGATCACAAGTGCTGTCTTTCAGATCATTCTGCAGGCAACAACTGTCATTGTGGATTGCCGTTCGACCACTTATACATTTTGATTCCTCCAGTGGAGAAACACTGTGTAAAATCATTTTGAAGTTATCCTCAGGGTGGGCACCTCTATAGGAAAGTAGGGGGATTTTCTGTTCACTAATGGAATTAACAGAAAAGCTGGGCCCATTTTGCTCTGTTACACAAATATCTTCAGCTGAAGACAAGCTTCTTATTTGTGACTGGTCTCCAGTTAAAATGTTCTGTTTTTCTTCCCTTTGTGTGGGAGGACCACATAAACCAGAATCATCCTCCTCAGAAGTTAGAGAATTTGTACCCCATCTGCACTTGCTGGCCTTGGAAGCAGCATCGGACACGTCAACAGGTTCCACAAAAGAGCTTTCACTTTTGTTTGCATAATCCATAAAATTGACTGGGACAAACATTCTCCACGACCGTCTATGCTCTTTCTTTTCTGCATGAGATTTGGCTTTGGGTAATCCTGTGGTTCGAATAATATCACTATTTAGTTTGAGTGCATCAAAGATCATCTTTTCATCTAGTTTGTTAGCTTCACGGCCTCTCTGCTCAAACACACTAGAAGAAGTAAGGGCACCATTTGAGCATAAAGAACTAACATCCAGTGTTCTGTGACTGTAGGGTAAAGTCCAATCTGTGAAATGCCTGGAGGACAGGCTACCTTTAGAGCCAGAGTCTATCTGTTCATTTAGTCTGACTGTGTCATAGATTGACCGCTGTGGGACATAGCAGTCTTCGATATTTAGGTCCTCTTCTTCCTCACCCTTCCCTACACATGGGGGATTCTGACGTAAACAGTCTGGTCTGCTGAGCGGCTTCCCCATTTTGTAGACAGTCAAAACAAATACTGCTGTTCTTGACACAGAAAGTAAGAGATAAGGTAATAAAGCATCTTTCAAGAGATAAGTCTCTGAACAGCACTATTATGTGTCTTCAGCACAGAGACACAAGCTCAAATAACACATGCTTCTGCATACAATGCGAGGTGCTTAGGTCATCAGCGGTGCATTGGCATAAATACCAGCCATCCTTCTACCTGGTTGACTTTAGAGTGATTCTAAAAATCAAAGTGCATCAAGAATGGAGAACAGAAAGCTTCTTCCACTTCTACTTCCCCAAGTTCCTGTTCACACAATCCAAAACACAGAAAAAACAAACACACTTAACAGTGGCTCAAACATGCAGAACATTCCACTGTCAATCCATTTCCCTTTTCAGTCTAATTTTGCATCTGAGGTTTCCAGATTAAAATTTCCAAGTGAGCAAGCATTTTAACAGGCTGAATGTGAGTTTCAACAGAGCTCTGGTTAGCTGTAATCCAATTAACATGGCTTTCAGAATTCCATCTCCTTCATAAATAAACCATACATCAGGAACTTAAAAGACAAAGAGGGTGGACTGTTCAGATCAAGGCACAGAACCAACCTTTAGAAGAAAATTGTAAAAGTTTTCTTTTACTCTTTTGGGAGGGTGGCTATAAATAATATTGATTCAAAAGGCAGTTTTCCTTCACATATTAAGCTTCTTCAAGGCAGAACTACCCAAAGAAAAATATTAGATGGCTAGGGCAGTTGAAAGTAAACAATCAGAAAGCAAGTCGCACTGTCAATAACTTCCCTTTTAAAAAATTCTGAAGACTCTTATCTGACCCTCCGTAAGAAGGCTTATTCCCCTGAGGCGACAGCAGCAAGAGCAGAGCTCTGAGGGTTCCTCTAAGGCACAGGCGGTAAAACTCACATTCAGCTGCAGATCCAAGGACTCCTCTGTCCTTGGAAACTGACCAACAGGCGTGGCCGCAGCTTGGTCTTCACTTCAGCTAGAGCTAGAGAGCGACGAGGGAGGCGGTAGCGGACACAGGCAGGGAGGCCCAGCAGGGCGCTCCAGAGCGCTGGCTCCGGAGGGCTGCAGGGTCCCAGCGACGGCATCCTCTCCAGCTCCAGACAGCTTCTGCCTAAGCGGCCCTGGACCAGCCAGCTTTCTCTCACTCCGGTGCTACACCCTCCCGTGACCTAACTTCACAGTCATCTTTCCCCAACTCCTGGCCCAGCCGGGAGCCAGAGCGGTTTCAGGGGGAGGGACCTGGAGCCATTGCTGGCTGCCTAGCCATGACATCAGCACCAGGAGCCTGCCTCCTGCCACGGAAGGGGCAACAGATCCCCAGGGAAGAGGTGGAACCTGACACCAGGAGCTCCCAAGAAATCACTCTGCTAGCCCCGTGACTCCGCAAGAGAAAAGAGGACTCCCCAAGAGAAAAGGGGACTCCCCAGTTCCAAGCCATCAACAAAGCCAGTTTCACAGTAAAGAACCTGCAGCTCGAGCAGTATCTGTGATGCACTGTGCAGGGGTTTGCTGTCCTCTTTTAAAGCCCAAGTTAAAATCTAACTCTTCTCCAGGGCAAATTATTCCTGCAGCACCACGTCCTCATAGGAGTATTTGTAGTTAACTAAAATCCACATAATTCTCTTGAGGACTACATTCAACAACTCAGGCAAAAGGTAAGACCTGCCTCTGAATATGCAATAAAACCACATAA
>PVKA01031932.1:0-25805 GCA_004027165.1 Ctenomys sociabilis | reverse complement strand
TTTTTTTTTTTTTTTTTTTTTTTTTTTTTTTTTTTTTTTTTTTTTTTTTTTTTTTTTTTTTTTTTTTTTTTTGTCTTTTTGAGACAGGGTCTCACTATGCAGTTCAGGCTGGCCTCGAGCTCACTTTGTAGCTCAGGCTGGTCTCGAACTCACAACAATCCTCCTGCCTCAGCCTCCCGAGTGCTGGGATTACATGCATGCGCCACCACGCCCGGCTCCCAGAGAGTACTTGAGTTTTAGAGATGGACAAGGGCTTCAAGATTCTCCGGTGTACTCTTTTATTTTATTATCTTTTTGGTTCTGGGGATTAAACCTAAAGTCTTGTGTATGCTCAGCATGCACTGAACTACATCCCTAGCCCTGGAACCCTTATATGTTAAAGATGAAGAACTCAAGCCACAAAGACAGGCTATAATTGCCAGGTGTGGAGGTGCACACCTATAACCCCAGCACTCAGGAGGTTGAGGCAGGAGGATCCTTGTGAGCTCAAGACCAGCCTGGGCTACAAAGGGAGCTCAAGACCCACCCTGAACTGCATGGGGAGACCCTGTCTCAAAAAAAAGAAGGAAAGAAGAAAGAAAGAAAGAAAGAAAGAAAGAAAGAAAGAAAGAAAGAAAGAAAGAAAGAAAGAAAGGCTACATAAGCCCAAGGCTATCTAGAGAATTGGGCCTGTTCTAGAGCATTTCAAGCCACCAGAAGACTAGCTTCTAAACTTTTGCTTGCAAGCACAAGGTCTTGAGTTTTATCTCAGGTGCCTAAATAAATAAATAAATAAATAAATAAATAAATAAACTTTTGCTTTTACCCAAGTACTGCTCTATCTTTGACTTCAATGTAGCTAAGACTGCTCTTAATTTAATTCCCAGCCAAATTTTCTCGCCTTATTTCCCATCCTTTTCTATATCAATCCTTGGGCTGGGGCGATAGCTCAGTAGAATAAACACCTGTGAGCCTGTGAGGCAAGCACAAGGTCCTGAGTCCAATCCCTGATAGCTCCAAAAAAAAAAAAAAGAAAGAGGAATTGATATTTCAGTTCTCTACCCTGGCTCACCAGATCTCTTCAATGACCCCAAATGCTCCTGGTTTCCAGACACTACACCTTTAGCGTTGTGCTTGCTGCCTGGAAAGCTTTTCTTCTTACTGTTCGCTTGTGGAAGCTCTACTGAACATGGAGGTTAGCTTAAAGCAAACCTCCTCCAGGAAGGTTTCCCTCATTACTCTAGGTCACATAGCTGTTTCCCTCCCCTGAATTAATTTTGAAATTTCTTGTGAAACTCCTGCACATTAAGAGGAGGTTGTCTGTACCTTGAGTAATGAGAAGTGAGTAGGATAGAGCCAGTTCCTCATCCTTGTCTCTCGAATTTCCCCAGCATATGAAATCAAGCAAATGACCTTAGTCCTCCTTATTCTCTCAGGGAAGCCCGGGGTGAGGAAGCCGCTAAGCTGACTGGAGCCAGGAGCTCATCAGCAGAAACTGCTGGGCCTGTTCCTACCTTCATGTTTACTTGGCCCAGAGGCGCAGTGTGATGAAACCCAGCCCTGTTGCTGAGCACCTTGGGAGGCCTCCTTCCAGGGTCCCTCTGTGCTCAGACAGTGGCCCTTTGTGGACAAGAGGAGCCAGACTGAAAGTGGAGCCGCTGGAAACTCTCCCCCTCTCCGCCTCCAGCGCCTGCCTGCCTCCACCATCCTGCCCCTGGGTGGCCTCTGCTCTCAGTCTGAGGCTGGCAGGCTGCGGTAGAGCCTGCAAGCTAGGCTGGAAGGGTCAGGAGGGGTTCTGTCAGGATGGCCTGCTCAACCAGAACGCCCCTCCACTCAGGCTGCTGAATTGGGTCTCTCCAAAGAGGAGACTGGTCCCAGCACAGGTCAGATTGACATTTGCACCGTACCCACCTCCCACAATGGTTTCCTGGGATTTAGGGCCAGATCTTCTGAGAGAAGTGTGTAGATCAAGGCTGTGTGGAGTGGGTAAAAGGATGCTCTGCTAACCTCCTGACTTGCTGAGTGACATAAACTAGAAGTTTCCCTTTTGTCTGGCTCTTTCTCAGCTGCAAAAGCCAGGCTTTCTGGATTTCAGGGATTTTTACAGCTGTGATTTTTCCTAATGTGCTCAAAGAGAGGAAAGGGAGATGCCAGGTTGGGCTGGAGGTAGGTAACTGGCCTGATGCTGTCAGAGGATTCACCCGCAGTTGCCTGGCAGCCTCTTCTCTGGCACTGGGTTCCCCGCCCCCTCCACTTCTCCCTCATTTTTTCCACCTCTCTTTGAGGGCTTCTTGTGATGTGACCTAGAAGATGTTTGAATTAGATTTGTCTTCTCTTTTGTGCCCAGAGAAAGGGACTTTGTATGCTCATGGGTGACACCGGCAGAGGGAGGAATGTCAAAAATAAGAGGAAAATTCAGAGGGAGGGTGGAATGGAAGGAATTATGAAAAGAGGGCTCAGGAAGAGTGAAAGTCAAGGAAAAAGGAGTGGAGAGAGGAACTAGGGAGCATGGAGGTAAAAATGAAAGGGCGGAGTGAGACAGAGAATGAACAATGCCCAGATGGAAGGGAAACAGGGGAGGAAAGGCTGAAAAAGCACACAGCCTAGCAGCATGAAAATCAAGGAAAAAGGAGAGGAGAGAGGAACTAGGGAGCATGGAGGTAAAAATGAAAGGGCGGAGTGAGACAGAGAATGAAAAATGCCCAGATGGAAGGGAAACATGGGCGGAAAGGCTGAAAAAGCACACAGCCTAGCAGCATGCACAGTGGGGACAGCCAGGGTGTGCCAGGACTATGGTCTGGCTGGAGATGAGTGTGTGAAGGTAGATAAAGCTAGAATTAGACGAGGAGATCCTGCAGTGCAGACTGATGACTTTGAATCTTGTATCTCATTTCCTTCCCTCAAGGCTCCTGTGATAAACAAGTAGAGGTCCATTGGAGCATTCTCATTCATCCCACCATTCAACAAGGGACTGCGTTTTATCACAGCTTCATATCCCCAGGATATATCACAAGGTCTGAACCTAAGAGGTAGTCAGTCTATCTTTGTTAAAATTGAGCACTTGGGAGCTGGGCATGGTAGTGCATGCGGGTAATCCTAGCACTTGGGAGGCTGGGGCAAGAAAATCTTATGAGTTCAAGACTGGCCTAGACTCAAGGCCAGCCTGAACTGCATAGCAAGACCCTGTCTCGAAAAGGAAAATAATGGCTAGGGATATAGCTCAGTGGCATAAAGGCTTGCTGGACAAGTGCAAGACCCTGAGTTAGATCTCTGGTACCACACACACACCAACAGCAAAACAAAACAACTGAAGGGTCAAAAAGGGAAAATAAATAAATGAATGAATATAAAATTGAGCACCTGGAGAGAGCAGCAGTTGAACCCATTACACAGAGAATATGACAATAACATACAACAAAGTAGAAAGTGGGCCAATAAGATAGGTCAGCAGTCTAAGGAGCCTGCTTAGGGCAAACTTAGGCAAGTGCAGGGACCGTGGTTCAATCGCTGGAACCACATGCCACACCTGCCCTGCCCCCAGGGTGGGCTGAGCTAGCCACAACAACAACAAAAAAAGGTAGAAAATGCCATGCTGAGAGGTCCAGATAAGAACACAGGAGGTCAGAGGAAAGCAAGACATCATTTTCTGCCTCCTCTAGCAGAAAAGGCCCAGAGAAGATTGTAATGGGTTGGTTTAGGCCACCTGAAAGACAGGTCCTTTTGGAAGATGTATGAGCAAAAAGAAGAGTTCCCTAAGAAAAGGAAGGCATTGTTATTTTTTTTAAAAAGAGGGGGAGTTAGACTAGCATAGCTGCAGCAGTCAGCTAGAGAGGTATGTAAGAGTAGAGAAGGGTAAGGATCTACTCAAGAGAGACAGGAGGGGGCTGGGGAGATGGCTCAGTGGGATAAGTGTTTCCCTGGCAAGGGCCTGAGTTCAATCCCCAACTCCGCAAAAAAAGCAAAACAAACAAACAAAACAAAAACAAGAGAGAAAGGAATGAAAGACTAGAGGCCTTGCCCAGTGGAAGAATGCTTGTGTGAGGCCTGGGGTTTGATACACAGAGAGAGAGAGAGAGAGAGACAGACAGACAGACAGACAAACAGACAGACAGAGAGAAATAAAAGAGAAATAAAATGAAAATAAAAGAGAGACAGAGGCATCAAATTCTGAGATATGGAGTTTGGATTTTCTGTGGAGTAGCCTAGAGCTGGTCCTCTGGAGCTGTGCTTTGGAAGAATTAATCAAAGTCATCAAAATATAGAATAGACTTTCAATAGGACTGTTTTGGTTTTGGTTTTGGTGGTTCAGTGGGATGGAATCCAGCGCTTTGTGCATGTTAAGCATAAAGTGTTTGAGTGAACTACATCCCAGCCCTCCTTGGGTTTGATATCAAGGAGAACTGCTGAGCCAGAGGCCTATCCATCTCCCACTTCTTAAGAAAATACTGTGAGTCCAAAACTACTGTGATGGAGCATTTTATATGCTTCTTCACCACTGTGTTAGATTTCTGTCCCTGTGACAAAATACCTGAGAAAATCAATTGAGAAGAACAAGGGTTTATTCTGGCTCATAATTCCAGAGGTTTGAGTCCAAGGTGGGTGGCTCTCTTGCTTTTAGGTGAACAGCAAAGGAGAAACAGCATGGGGGCGGGGCATGGGAGAGAAAATGTTCAGCTCATGAAAGCCAAAAAGCAGGGGGAAAAAAAACAAAAAACAAAAACAAGACAGAGAGGATGGGTCCAGGGACAAGATATGGTCTTGTCCCCTGAATCATTCCTTTCAACCAGGCCCTATTTCCTTACTTTACATTACCTTCCATTAATGCCACTAAATTATAACCTCATCAGTAGATTTGTCTACTGGATGATGAAGATAGAGCAATCATGACCCAGTCACCGAGCCCCACCGCTGAACACATGAGACTTTTTTTTATTTTTATTTTTTTTAATTTTAGGATCTAGAGTGTTCAGGGTCTCACTACTAGATCAGATTCCTAGTGAGTTTCTTGTTTACAATCTCCCAAGGGCTGGGATTACAGGTGTGCACCACCACGCCCAGTCTCAATTGCTATCTCAGCGTGCCTCAGGGGCAGGGCTGGCATAGCTTGGGCCCAGGGAACTGAACCCCCAGCACACTTTAATCCACTGAGCTATTTGGCTGGCCCTTTTCTTTTCTCTTTTCTTTTTTCTTTTTCTTCTCTCTTTCCTCCTTCCTTCCCTTCCTCCCTCCCTCCTTTCTTTCTTTGATATATGGTCTCCCTATGCAGCTCAAACTCACAATGATCCTCCTGTAATCCCAGCCTCCCCAGTGCTGGGATTATGGGTGTGAACCACCATGCCCAGTTTCTGGCAGGTACTGCACCTGGGGACTCTAAGAGGGCTTGGCATGTGGTCCCAAGGATTGAACTCTGATCTTTGAGCTTGCCAAGCAGGTGTTTAGACTGCAGAGCTATCTCCCCAGCCCCAATCTTTTCTATTTATAGCAATTTTTGACATACAGAATTTCTACATTTAATGTAGTTGACTATACCAATCTTTTCATTTTTTATTTATGTGTTAATTAATTTTACATATTACCTTGCCTGGGCTATGGGATAACTAAATATTTGGTAAAACATTTTTTTTTTTTTTTTTTTTTGCGGAACCAGGGATTGAACTCAGGCCCTTGTGCTTGCCAGGGAAGCACTTATTCCACTGAGCCATCTACCAGCCCCTAGTAGAACATTACTTAACCCTTAACATTACTTTTATTATTTTTTTTTATGTTTTATTTTTTTCTGGTACTAGGGATTGAACTCAGGACCATGTGTTTGCCAGGTGGGTGCCTATGCCACTGAGCTATCTTCCCAGCCTGAACATTACCTTTAGATATGTCTGTGAGGTTGCTTCTGGATTAAATTAATGTCTTGTTTTGTTTTGAGATAGTTTCTCACTATGTAGTTTATGTAGCCCAGGCTTGCCTCAAATTTGTTGCAATCATACTGCCTCCGCCTTCTCAGTGCTGGGATTAAAGATATGCACTGCCACTGAATTTAATATATAAATCTCTTGATTAACGCAAACTCTTCTCCCCAGTGTTAATGGCCCTATCCGATCCACTGAAGGGCTGAATGGAACCAAAAGGTAGGATAAGGGAGAATTTTTTTTCTATTTCTGACTGTCTTTGAGCTGGGACACTAGTCTTCTTCTGCTTTGGATTTTTTTTTCTTTTCTTTTTTCTTTTTTTTTTTGCTGGAACTGGGGATTGAACTCAAGCCTTGCTCTTGACAGGGAAGCACTTATTTCACTGAGCCATCTCCCCAGCCCTTCTGCTTTGGATTTTGACTTCGGCTAAAATTTACACCATTGGCTCTCCTTGTTATCAGGCTGAAATTAAACCACCGAGTCTCTTAGTTTACAGCTTGCTGACTGAAGATCTTGGGATTTTTCAGCTTCCATACCATGTGAGCCAGTTTCTGATAATTAATTTCTCCCTCCACTCCATCCTGTTGCTGTTCTGTGTCTTTAGAGAATTCAGACTAATATAATCTGTGGTTTTTAGGGGTTGTCATATTGAATAAATATTTCCCTTTATTGTTGTCCTAAAGATAACTTTACTTAGTTATTTCTAATTAAAACATTTAAAATTTTTCTTTTCAAATTTAGTTCTTTAACCAAAGGTTATTTTCATGCATGCTATAAGGCAGAAATCCAATTTTATTTTTTCCAAATGAATAACTAATTATTCAGCATTATTTATAAAACAATCCATCTGTACCAGTTTCCCAGGACTTGTCATCATGAATTACCACAAACTAGATGATTTAAAACAATAGATATTTATTTTTTTACAGTTCAGGAGGTGGGGAGTCACGGTGTCAGCAGGGCTGGTTCCTTGTGAAGGAGGAAACGTGCGCGGCCTCTCTCCCGGCTTCTGGAGTTGCCAGCAATCTTGATGGCTCTTGGCTTGTTGACAGGATTCTATAAGCATTTCTTTACTTTGTCTTCTTCTCCTCTTCCACATATCTCGTCCTTACTTAGCAAGAACATCAGTCGTTAGATTCAGGGCCCACTCTAAACTCAAAATGAGTTATTCTTTTTTTTTTTTTTTTTTTTTTGTCTTTTTGAGACAGGGCCTCACTATGCAGTTCAGGCTGGCCTTAAGCTCTCAGGCTGGTCTTGAACTCACAACAATCCTCCTGCCTCAGCCTCCCAAGTGTTGGGATGACAGGCATGCACTACTACGCCCGGCCAGAATGGGTTATTCTTAAAATCCTTAACTGATTATATCTGTATTTCCAAATAAGTTCATACAATATTTTGAGTTCCTAGGGGGATATGAAATAGAGAAGGATCCCACTCAACCCACTATACCATCTTTTGTTACTTTTCTGTAAGCACCATTTCTCTTGTTTATCCAATTTCCATACATGTGTGGGCAGAATAGTCATTATGCAATACAAATCTCCGACAAAGATGGTTACATGTTTTTCGTGAGGTACCCTTATTTAATTCTTCCAGTTGTACTCTCATGTAGGTACTACTGAAATTACCTGCATGATAGATGTACCTGTCAGCATTTGCTAAGTTATGATACCCTAACAAGCAACTCCAACCCTCAGTGGCTTCCAACCCACTTTTCTTTATGTTGCACATAAGTAGCAATAGGTCCATGGTGGGTGGGCTGCAGCTCTGCTCTGTGTGTGTTTTCCCTTCTAGATCTAGGCTGAAGACTCAGCTCCTATCTAGGACGCACGTTTCCGGTGGCAGAAATGACAGTAAGATTTTATACTGACACACGCAATGGCTCTTTAAGTGTCTGCTTAGAACTCACATATTAATCTCCAGCTCATATTTCATTGGCCCCAGTAAGTCACATCATCAAGCTTGGCAGTGGGCTGAAGAAGTGCAGTCTTTCCTCTGGACAGTACTCAAGGGGCTGGGGAGATAGCTCAGTAGAACAAGTGCTTGCCTGGCAAGTGCAAGGGCCTGAGTTCAATCCCCGGTTCTGCCAGGGATAACCCTCTTACTGACTAAGAGAAAGAGTCAACAGTAGGGAATAATAGTACGTGGGTAACTTGCCCAAGGTGAAACTTCTGGAAAGGGTCAGAGCCTGAATTGAAACACAGTCTTTCTCCAAAGCCAGAGTTTTTCATGGTTGCCCATTGCTTGCTAGCTGGGGCATGCATATATTTAACTCTAAGGATGTGCCTTTGTGCAGCTTGACAAGCCTTTCTACCTCTCTGGCCTTGTGAATTTACGCTTAAAGACACCACTTCCATCCCACTCCTTCACAAGCTTTTCTCTCTCTTGAATTAATCGTCATGTGTCAACATTCCACACTGGGAGCTTCCACATGTGGATTCAATAAAGCAAGGATCAAAAATATTAGAAAAATCTGAGGGTACAGCTGTCATCCCAGCTACTCAGAAGGCTGAGGTAATACAATTGTAATTTCAAGGCCAACCTGGGTAATTTAGTGAGACCTTGACAAAAAAAAAAAAAGAGAGAGTTGGAAATATGGCTTCAGCACTCTCTGGTTCAGTCCTTAATATAGGAAGGAAGAGAGGAAGAAGGAAGGAAGAAAAATATTGCACCAATATTGATCATGTACAGATTTCTTTCTTGCAATTCCCTAAACAGGACTGTAATACTATAGAAGTTATTAGCTGACCATGGTGGTACACACCTGTACCCAGCACTCTGGAGGCTGAGGCAGGAGGGCTGCTGCAGGTCTGAGGCCAGCCGGGGCTGCATGCAGTGTTCCAAGACCAGCAGGAAATACTTAGCCAAAAAAAAAAATAAGTATAATAATTATTTACATAGCACTTAATACAGTATTAGACATTATAAGTAATCTAGAGATCAGTTAAAGTATAAAGGAGACTGTGTCTATATATTATATAGAAATACTATATCTTTTTTCTGCAGAACCAGGAATTGAACTCAGGCCCTTGTACTTGCCAGGGTTATTGGTTATTATCGCTTATTCCACTGAGCCATCTTCCCGGCCCCTATATCATTCTATATAAGGGACTTGAGCATACACAGATTTTGTTATGCATAATGGGGGTTCTTGGAACTAATTCCCCCCAGATACTAAAGGTTGATGGTATTTTTTTTTGTGGTAGTCTTTTGTACTCACTGTTTTATTTCTTCTGAAGGGCAGGGATCCTCGCTATATATGTCTTCCCTGCCCCCAAGGTTGAGTGAAACATTTTCCAAACATCTGCAATATTTTGATGTGAGAGGAATAGGGGGCACAAGAACCACGGCCCCTGGGATGAGAACATTTGGCCTACTTTTCCACCCTTCTAAACTAGGCTTCGCACCTTGTGCCTGGGTGATCGTGGCAGGCTGGCCCACATGACTCACGAGGAAGGCTTCAGTGTTGTCACCCAAGGCTCTAGGCAGGGGGTGCAAGTTGTGGTGGTGGCACCTTTCAGAAATCCACAACCCCCAAAGATCAAGTAAAGTTCTTCCCTTAAGCAGGGCTGGGCAAGTCCCTACCCATCAGGCCCAGGAGGGCTGGGAAGGGTGGAGAGAGAACAAAGCTTCCAGACGTGGAAAGAGACCCCAGCTGCACCACGGAAGGCTTTGTTCATCTGTCCAAGTGACTGAATTTGACCTCTGTAAGCATCAGTTTTCCCAGCTGACAACTGGACGCAACAATGGTCTTACCCTCCCTTTTACATCATTGCAAAAATAATAGTAAAGTATGTATTCATGAATTCAGCCATGAAAACATACAGATTTGTATTGCAATCTCCCTTATTAATAAGTGCTTATCACATATTAAGTGTTCAATAATGTTGGCTATTTGCATGAAATGATACTTATTATTTAAGGAAAGCCCAGATCAAGGCTATTATTATTATTATTATTCTTTTGGAGACAGGATTTCACTATAGAGTTCAGGCTGGTCTTGAACTCACTTGGTAGCCAGACTGGCCTCAAACTCATGCTGATCCTCCTGCCTCAGCCTTCCAAGTGCAGAGATTTGTGAACATTAAAAATAGGAAAGCTGGCATGATGGTAATGGTGCACACCTGTAATCCCAGAATTCAAGAGGCTGAGGCAGGAGAATTGCTATGAACTCAAGGCCAGCCTGGGGAAGAAAAAAAAAAAAAAAAAAGGATGATAGTCAATTATGGCATTCCTGAATCCCAGCGCTCTCAGAGGCTGAGGCAGAAAGATCACAAACACTCAAGCCCATCTGAATAATTTAGCAACTTAGTGAGACCCTGTCTCAAAATGAAAAATAAAAAAGGATCTAGAGGATGTGGTTTAATGCCTGAAAGTCCTAGATTCAATCCCCAGTACTGTACTTAAAAATAAAAGGTGAGAGGGAGACAAAGTTGGGGGAGTAACTCAGTGACAGATCATGTGGTTTGCATGTGCAGATCCTGGGTTCATTCCCAAGGGGAATAAAGAAGGGGGAGCAGAGTGGAGCTTTTCTTAGACATGGTTGCTTCTTTTAACCAAGTGTGGGGTGTGGCTGAAAGGAATGAGGAAGCAGTTTACTAGATGACAGGGCACAGAGCAAGTTCTGTTTGCCTTCAAAAGTCTTGAGGGAGGGCTAGTGTTAGCTGACCTCCCCAAAACTGAGGTCCTTGTCCCTTATGCTACCCCTGTATTTGCCACCCACTTAACACTTTGCTGTCCCTTCCTCTAAATCTAGTCACAAAGTCCTATGGAAAGCTACCTTTGAAATAATAACAATAGTAATGAGACTAACTATGTGGTTACTTTGAAGCTTTTAATACATTATCCAAATTATTCTTCATTATCTCCTTGTCATTTACAGAATGTGGACTTAGGAAGGGCTTTGGACATCATTCTGCATTTCACAGATGGGGACAGTGAAATCTGAAGAAGGGACAGGATTTACCTGAGACCACACAGTAAGTTAATGGAAGAGGGAGGACTAGAACCTACAACTCCTAACTCACGATCTAACTCACATCATACCTATCCCCGGCTTTCCTGTCCCACTAGCACCTGTCTGTTTTCTTCTTTTCTGGTCCAGTGCTTCCTAAATTGTCCTTTTTGCCTCTGGGCCCTCCCCATAGTTTCTTCTACATATCCAGCCACATAATGGTCTGGAAGTATAGTCATAATCTTATCTTTCCCCTCCTCAAAGAACTGGTTCATTTTTCAACTTGGTTGGAAACTTTCCTGATTCAGTCTCTCAATGAAGAACCAATCTGAATATGTTTATTGACAAGGATTCATTACTCCCAAGGTGGTTATTCCACCTACAGTAAGCTGATATTTTACTCCTGGATGTACACACCCAATGTAAGTTGAATTCTTCGGTTAACTAAAAAGTCATAGTCATATGAGCCAGGTTTTGGGAAGACCATGTGCTAAAGGGGACAGAAAGAAAATTTGACATGGATCCCACCCTCAGAGGATCCCTAGAGGTTTATTTCTGTGGACTTTTTTTTTTTTTGGAGGAGTTATTAAATTTAAATAATAGGAATATGTCTCATGACTTTTTTGCATGGCAGCACTTCAAATGCCTGCACATAGCTGTATCACGTGATATCCAGGTCCTCAACTTTGTAGTCTCTTCCTTCAGGTATGTTCCAGAGTAACAGCAGTGTGCTTCCACAGCTGAGTCCTATATTCTAGCTGTGACCTATCCAGAACAGCACAGAGTTGGCCTTATCACTGTTTGTTGTTTTGTTTTTATCTTTCTGAGACAGGGTCTCAAAAGCAGTTCAGGCCAGCCTTGAGCTCCCTGCTCACTTTGTAGCCCAGGCTGGGCCTCTAATAATCTTCCTGGCTGGGCGTGGTGGCGCATGCCTGTAATCCCAGCAACTTGGGAGGCTGAGGCAGGAGGATTGTTGTGAGTTCAAGACCAGCCTGAGCTACAAAATGAGCCTAAGGCCAGCCTGAACTGTACAGTGAGACCCTGTCTCAAAAAGACAAAAAAAAAAAAAAAAAAAAAAAAGATCTTCCTGCCTCAGCCTCCCAAATGCTGGGATTGCAGGTGTGCACCACCATGCCCGTCTTGGTTTCTGTTTATGCAGTATCTCATATTCATTTTGCACTTCCTCCTCCTCTCTTCCCTCCCTAAGTCACTTCTTTCTTGTTCTGTCTTTCTTTTCTTCCTTTCCACTCGATTGCACTACCTAGCTCATGGTCTATTAAATTTTTGAAATCATTGTCACTGAAACTGCTTGTAATGTAGATTCTTTCCATTCTTTTGGGCACTTGATCATTTACAATGGTGCTACTCAAGATAGCTTCATGTGGCTAAAGTACTAAAATTAAATTTACAGTTCCTCATTTGCAATAACCACAGTTCAAGTGCTCAGTAGGCACAGCTAACTAGTGTCTACCATAACATTGCCATCATCATAGTAAGTTCCATGAAATGGTTCTGGTTTGGACCAAAAGGCAGGAGTTATTTTGTGTGGCACCTTATCTAGTTAGTTCCAGCTCAGACTCTTAGGCTCTTGAGAACTTTTGGAATCTTACGCTCGTTTCTGGAGTATTTGCTGTCCCAGCCTCATGACAGCAGTAGATTCGGTCATCATTTCTTATCTTCTCTGCTTCATCTAAAACTACTGATAACAATCTCCAGTAGAGCAGAAAGGGTTGCAACCAAGCCCTGGTGAGGCACTCTGCACTCTGACCTCAGACAGTCTAGTTGTTGTTTAGCAAATTAGGCCCACATATCAGGGGCTGTGCTGGGCGCCAGCACCCTGCGGTGAGGATAAAAACAGCAGAAGTCCTGCTACAGTGGGTGTACTAGTGCACAGCGTCTTTGCCTCACACCCAAGGGTGGCCTGTGATCATTGAAAGTGAAGGTTTGGGAATCAGCTTCTTGGTTTGGACTTGGCTCTGCCACTTTACAACTATGCAGACTTTGTGTCCTCTTTAAATATGTAAAGGGAAGCCGGGCGTGGTGGCGCATGCCTGTAATTCCAGCACTAGGGAGGCTAAGGCAGGAGGATTGTTGTGAGTTCGAGACCAGCCTGAGCTACAAAGTGAGCTTAAGGCCAGCCTGAACTGCACAGTGAGACCCTGTCTCAAAAAGGCAAAAAAAAAAAAATAAATAAATAAATAAATAAATAAATATGTAAAGGGCAGTAAGAATAACCTCTATCCCATGGTATTACAGTGCAGACTGAACAGAGGTTAGTGCAAATAAAACACGAAGGAAACTGCTTGGAATAAATAAGTGTTCCAAACATGTTATCATTAGCTCTTATGCTTAATTATCATTTTTCTCTGGAACTTTCCAAGCTATGGTAAGAAAGAAACCTGTCCACAAACCATGCTCATTCCTGCACTGGGGCTTCTTCACCTTAGTTCTTGCTGCCTGGAGACAGCAAGACCTGGACTAGGATTCTGATCTGCAAAATGGGGAGAACGACAACTGTTACTTCAGATGTAGTCCATAGTCCCTGGCAAGTGAGCAAAGTAGGTCAAAGTAAGTACTTGCCTTGAAGAGGCTTTTGCCAAGTCCTGACTCTCAGTGAAATCTGTGCGAGTGCCTGCCATTTGCTTCTTCCTCCTGTTTATTTGCTTAGACTCTTAACAAAGCAGGCTCATCATTCCAGGCAGCTCTGGAGGCCTGACCCTGTCCCGGGAGCCCTAGAGCAGGAATTCCCTCGGTTTCTTCATCTATGGAATGGGGACATTAATAGATGCCCTACCCTTCTTCCAGATGGGCGACCTGTTTCCTTGGGTTAGTTCCTTTTCCTAAGCCTCAGCCTGAGTGGGACCCTTTTTGGTGGCTATAATCCTTATTTTGTGAATGTGCGCGTGCATGGGTCTGTGGAAGGTGGGCATCAGGTCTCAGGGCCAAGGCCTCAGCTTTGGAGGGTCCCCAGAGGCCAGAGTTACCTCCACCTGAGATGGGCTGATATGCACTGCCCGATCTTCCGCTAACTCGGCCGCAGAACAATAGGAGGGCGGCGTGGAGGCGGGTGGGCGTCGGCCAGGTCTTCGGCGCAGATAGCCAGGGCCTGCGAGCTGCCCGCGGGGCCAGGGGTTAGCTTGGGGCACCGGGCCGCGCGCCCAGGCGGCTACGCCAGGGAAAGCAGAGTCGGTGCTTGCAGGGACCTGGGAGGAGGCAGGGGCGGGACCCGCGCCCCCCGGGCTGGGACCGTGAGGGCGCGGAGGCCCGGCGGCGTCTCCTCTCCTCTTCCTCCGACCTCCGAGCTCGGCGGAGGCCCAGGTAGGCGCGGGGCCCACGTGCAGCGGGCGACGGTCCCGCGCCGGCGGGCTCCGGGGCTCGGCCTCCGCCTGCGTCCTCCTCCCAGGGGCCCGCGAGCGGCTCCTGGCGACAAGCAGCGCCGGCCCGGCCGCCCCGCAGCCCCCGCGGCTCGGCGCTGCCCGGCTGGGGGCGACAGCCTCCGGGGCAGCCGGTCGGGGGGGGCGCTGGCGGAGCAGGGGCGGGCGGGCGGGCAGGGGCGTGGGGGGCGGGCGGGCCGGGGCTGAGCGCCGCGGGAGGGAGCGCGGGAGAGGCGCGCGCGCGTTCTGCGCAGCTCCAGTGCGCCTCGCAGCCCGCCGGGCGGCCGCCGGACGCAGCGAGCGAGGGACGCCCCGCGCCCGCGCGTGAGGGCCGGGCAGCCGCCGAGGCCGCGGCGCCGTCCGCGACCCGGAGCTTCCAGCGGCGCCTTTCGGTACCGGCGCGGGTACGTGTGCCGGGGTCCGCGCCTCTGCGAGCGTGAGGGGTGTGCCCGGCGTGTCCCCGCGGTGTGGGGTGTGTCTGGCTGAGGGTCTGGTGTCTGCGTGCGTGTCTCCGCGGTGTGCCCGTGACAGGGTGTGTCCGGACGTGCAGCGGTGTGTGCACCCCTGGGTGAGGCCGCGTGTCAGTGGCTGTGCTTGTGGCCGAGTGTGTGTGTGTCGCTGTGTGCGCGCCGGCGTGACTCCCCGCGAGTGCGCGTGTGAGGGCGGGTGTGTGCCCGCGTAGCCCCGTGTAGCCCCCCGTGTGCGTGTGCGCGGCTTTGTCTCGGCACTGCCGGGAGGAAGGGGTGGGGGCGGCGGCCCAGGCGCTTCTTCCCCAGAGCCGGGCACCTGGCGGGGCTGTGGGCAGCGGCAGGGGTGGCCAGGAGGGAGGAGACTCCCCGCTGGCAGGTGGGCAGTCACACCCCGGGGCCCAGGTCCCACATGGGGCAGAGCTGGAGCAGAGGGCGTGTCCTGCCCCAATCCCCGATGTGTGTGCGAAGGATGGGGTGGAGGGGGTGTGTGTAGAGCTGGTACATGAAGGCGTGGGTGTGGACAATGGTCCCGAGGCTGATGACCCAGCCTGTTCAGAGATAAATTTCCTTGTCGTGGCACAAGAACTGTCACCTAGGGCCAGACCCAGCTTGACCAGGTCGGCAGCCTTCTCTCTCACCCTCATTCTAACTCTTGCCAAAGAGCACCAGTTCCAGTGTTGTAAAACCTTTAAGAGGGAGAATCAGGCTCTTCTGTATATTTTATCAATGAACAGTGCCTATGGTGTCTCTTGATGTATGTGGTACCCGTTTTTTTGTAAGTTCTGATATATTTATTTTTAATGTATGTATAATAGGTGTTTGTATTCTAGTGAATCTGTGCGTGTGGGCTTGCAAGTGGCCTCACCCCGAGGAACCCCCTATCTGGAGATGACCCTACTTTGAGAGAGATGTCTTTGAGTGTCTGCACCTTCATATATTGGGATCTGCATCCATTTCTAGATCTGTAGTCTGTTCTCTTGTGTGTTCTGTGCCTTTCTTGTGTATTTGGCTGTATATGCATGTTTTATCAATGAACAGTGACTATGGGTGTCTCTTGATGTGTGTGGTATCTGTTTTTTAATAAGTTCTTGTATATTTGTTTTTATGTATGCATAATAGGTGTTTGTGTACTAGTGAGTCTGTGCATGTGGGTTTGCAAGAGAAGTGCCATTTTGCTGCCAACTGCAATAGGATTTTTTTTTTTTTTTAAATCTGCCCGGGGCCACACTATTTTAGCAAAAGTGAGTGAAAAGGAAGTTTGAGGATTTAGTACCTGGCTTTGTGGTTTTCAAATATGAGCACTGAAATATAAGTAGATTGGAGTTTGACAGGGATACAAGGGTAGAGAAAAATTGAGAATCTTGCAGAAGGAAGGAATTGCTCTGGGAGAAGGAGATGCAGTACAAGAATTCTTCGTTCAGTTACAGTTTTTCCCTATTTGCTGTATGGCTTGCCAGGATAAGTACACAGGAATTGGAATGTAAAAGAGGGAGCTGAGAGTGTAAAAGGAAGGAAGGTGGATGGGTGATAGAATTGGGGGCCAATAGCAGATTTCTGCAATTCTTACAATGTTTCTCTGCCAAAGGCAGCAGAGTCTGGAAAAAACTGAGCTTGTCTCCTTCTCTTGGCTCTCAGGACAAGGGAAAGGCTCTGTGCTGGTGCTCAGGGGCCTTACAGTCTGGTCCAGAGGTCTCCTTTTGACTTTGATCAAACTCCCTTTATAGACTTACTTGTTCATCCAACATATTTTTATTAAGCGTCTCTTACATTAAAGAGTCTAAATTCTCTAAGCCCCTGTTTTCTCTCTAGGAGGCTGGATGGGGATCTTTGAGGCCCCATCCCTTTCTCAGAGTGGTCCAGAGAATCTTGCTTCTCGATTTAGAATCCACCCATCCTTTGCTCAAGGACCCCTGGCCAGGATCCAGATTCACCATCTTTAACCTGTGTCTTAGAATAGTTTTCAAAGTGTGATTGATTCTAGGTTGAAACATTAGGAGAGACCCCCTCTAGCTCTTTACACATGGATATCTGGAGTATGTCTCAAAGTCCAGTATGGTAGGTGGGAGTTCTGGCTTCAAGTCCCAGGTTTTTCTTGTGATCACTCTTGTACTTGCTAATACGCTTTGACTCTGGCTCTTTGACAGTAACTGCCTTGAGTCAGATTCTCTACATGGTAATTCTGGGCTCTTATTTTGTTTTTCTAGAATTTACCTTTACCTACACGGCTTTGCCAGGTCCAGTCCTTGCCCACCCACTCTTCTGCAACCAGCCACTCTGGCACTCAGGCACCATGAGCGTTTTGCGCCCCTGGGATTTTGCACACGGCATTCCCTCTGTCTAGCATATTCTTCTCTTGCTTCTTATCTTAGTGAACTTACACTCCTCAGATTTCACCATAACAGTCATTTTCTCGGGGGAGCATTTGCCAACTCCCTAGGCTAAATCAATTTTTCCTGGTATACATTCTTAGAGCTTGCTGTTTCACATAGGGCTTATGAAAGTTTGTAGTTGTACATGGACTTATTGTTTAGTTGCCTCACTCAGCTGTAAATGTCATCTGGGCAGGAACTTGTTTATTAATCTTTCTAGTGCCTATACAGTGCCTAGTTTATGTGTTGTGTCCAATAAATTTTTTAAATCAATTAATTTATAAAATGGGAGATGACTTTAAATGACAACTAAAATTTCCCTTTAAGCCTTGACAATGTACTATCCAAGCAGGGCATAGACTTCTCTCAAGCAAATATATCTGTCTTTATAACTGCTGTACCTTCTGGCTCTTATCCACAGGTGGTTCCTCCTTACACAGCAGGGATATGTACCAAGATCCCTAATGGATGCCTGAAAGCATGGGTAGTTCTGAATCTTAAATATACCATATATATATTTTTTCCTATTAAGTTGAGAACTTTTCACTTTTTAATTTAGAAGAACTTTGTGGCTTCTCTTCAGCATATCCAAACTGCTTACCTCACTATTCTTGTGTTTTGGGGCCATTATTATGTAAACAAAACAAAACAAAACAAAAACAGGGGCGGGGGAGATAGCTCAGTGGAGTAAACACTTCTCTGGCAAGCACAAGGGCCCGAGTTTGATCCCTAGTTCCGAGAAAAAACAAAAACAAAAACAAAAAACCAAAAACCAAACAAAAATAATTGAATATAAACATTAGACATAATAGTTGACCTGATAACTAAGATGGCTCCTAAGTTATAGTGGGCTGGTAGGATTTACTGACAAAATGATGATTTACATTCCAGGTAGGACAGGGCAGAATGATGTTAGATTTCGTCATGCCACTCAAAGGACTACAACTTTAAATTTATGGATTGTTTATTTTTGGAACTTTTCACTTAATACTTCCATGCTGTGGTTGACTGTAGGTAGCTGAAACCACTGCCAGTAAAGCTTCAGGTAAAGAGGACTGCTGCGGTAGTTATTAGGACTGGCTCTGGGGTCATTTAGGCTTTGCCATGTACACGGTGCTTGGACTTGAACAAATAATTTCATCTTCATTTTCTTAGCTACAAAGCAAGACCACTAATAGTCTCTGTTTCAAGGGATTGTTTTGAGAATTAAACACAGGTATAGAATGCTTAGCATGGTATGGACACATTATAAACATTTGGTAATGTTATAAATTATTCCTCTTGTGGCTACTCCACACTTTAGTTCAGCACTCTTGAGTGGCTTTGTGTGAGGCCTTAGGCCCCAGGAAGCAAAGTGAATGCAACAGTATTCACACACTACAGGTAGGGGCAGCCGTACCACAAGGACAAGGTATAAGGGGACAAGGTATGTGGTTACTTGTGGGGGAAAAGACTTCATGCAGAACAGAGACGATGTTTGGATTAAACTTGGTCTTCTAGCTAAATTGGAACAGAACGCTCAAAGGCAATGTGGCTTATTAGGGGAATCCCAGATAGTTCCTGGTGGTTGGAGCAGAGGTGGTGGGTGGTGGGGAGTATGTGGGGTGAGAGCCCAGAGATAAGGCTGAAAGAAAGGTTAGGGTCAGATCAGGCTAGAGCTCCACCAAGTACCACAGGTGGTAGGCAGCTAGGGCAGAGAATGAAGCCAACTGGGAAGGGTCGGATTTGCATTTCAAAAACAGCTCTGCAGGTGGTGGTAGAGGATGATTGAGGGCAGAAGGGGAGGATTGTTGACCGGGACACTGGGCAGGGCTGCTAAACAAACTTGGTGGGAGGGCCGGGCAGGATGGATGGAAGCCACCGGACCATCTGCTTTCTTTAGGGCCCCCAGCCCTTCTTAAACCCTCAGAGCTGCCGGAAGAGTGCACATCTGAAAACCAGACACATTGATGAGCTAGGGCTACTGTGAGGGAGTAGAAATTTGCATTCACAATTCCGGACGTTAGAATTCTGACATCAGCCATCCTCAGGGCTGGTTTATTTTGGAGGCTGGGTTGAGTTCCAGGCTTCCCTTCTAGCTGCTGAGACTTGCCAGTCATGCGTGAGCCCTGGCTTGCAGCTGTATCTGCCACAATTATCACATGACTTTCTCCCCGCATCTCTGTGTCTTTCCCTTTTCTTATAAAGGCATTGGGCATGTTATAGGAGGTTTAGGACCTACCCTCATTTTAACTTAACTAATTACATCTGCAAAGAGCCTATTTCCAAAAAAGGTCATATTCTGAGTTTCTAGACAGACGGGAATTTGGGGTGGAGGGTGTCACTGTTGAACTCAGTACAGACAGCAAGATGGAAAGAGGAGGCTTTGGAATCTTACAAATCTGAATCCAAACTCGGTCATTGAGCAGAGTAGCTATGAGCCTTAGGGTAGATCATTTATGTTTGCTTAGCCTCAGTTTCCTCTTCTATGAAATGAGAATAGTAGCTTGTGCAAATGTTGTGGTACTGAAATATGATAAAGAACTGAAAGCATCCTTAGTTGGGCAGTGCACAGTGGGCTTTCAATAATCACTACTTCTTTTTCAGTTCCCTGTTTCCCTGACCTTAGTGGCTGCTTACATCACTTCCCTCACCTGCCAAATGTGAGTAATCGTCCTCTAGCTCTACCTATCTCACCAGATTGAGAATCCCAGGAGATAATGAGAAAGCTCTTGGTAAATTGCTTAAGGGGTTGTTGCTGTGATTTTTAATTATAATAGTCATCATCGTAATAACCTTTAGCCACTGCCACACTGCTGCACTCTCAGCAGAGCCCAGCCCAGCCCACTGTTCTGAGCAAGGTCTTCGGTGCCCCTTCAGGCCCAGCAGTGCAGCGTGACCACTGGCAGGGTCGGGAAGACCCTGTTGGTTCTATAGGTCCTTGCTGTTGCTCTCATATGCCTGGGGTGGGAAATTGATGAACGGATGCTCAGAGAGAAGCAGCGACATCTGAAGTTGTCATAGGTGGCCAGTGGCAATATTTGGTTCACGCTCCTGTTTAAGGCCCGAATGTTGCTTTTCCCTAGTAGCAACGTTAGCTCCAGAAACGGGATTTGGGGACACATAGAAGCCTAGAAGGGGTCTCTGCCAAGGGAGGGACCTAGCAGGGAAGGGTCCTGCTAAGTCAGGATCTGAATGGCAAGAAAGGGGTTGCTGGTCCCGAGTGAGTGAGTGCATGGTGTCTTCCAGCCTGAAGTGGCAGGTTGTGTGGTTCCAGAGCCTGGCTGTGGCAGTTCCTGTCTGATCCAGTGGGAGGGGAGGAGGCCACCACCCGGTAGCAGCCTGGGGAGCCAGCACATGGCAGTAACCCAAGGCTTCAATGCCCTATTGACAGCCAGGGTGGCACTTTTTGGCAGGCTGTGTCCCTCTAAGCCTTGCCTTGGGGAGGCTTTGGAAAGAAGAGAGGGCGTATCTGTTCTGGTAGTTTCCATCAAGTCGCATTCATTTCCCTCAAGCTGGAAAGCCAGCCCCACCCTTAAGCCCTTATACCTGGGCCCCTTGGCAGGTCCCCCTCCCCCCCCCCCCTTCTGGCTTTTCTCTCATTCTCTTTTCTCTGTCTTCCCTCTTTCCTCTTCCTCCACCTTCCATCTAGATTAGAGGTCTAAAGGTAAATCCTCTAGACCTACTTCAGGTAGCTGGTTTGGGGACTACCTAAGAATTAGAAAGCCTGAATGATTCTCCCAAGATCACCCTGCAATTAGAAATCCCTACTTGCTATTACTGACTTCTGTGTGCCAAGCCCTGTGCTAAATGTTCTATGGTCTTACATCTTTTTTTTTTTTTTTTTTTTTTTTTTTTGTACTTGGGATTGAACCCAAGGCTTCACACTGAGGCACATTTCAGCCTTTTTAAATTTTGAGACAGAATCTCATTTTCACTGAGTTGTGTAGGCTGGACTCAAACACATAATTCTGTTGCTCCAGCCTCCCAGAGTGCTGGGATTATAGGCATATGCCACAATGCTTGGCTGTTTTATGTTTTTAAATCCTAGCAATTAGCCATCAAGGCAGAGGTTATAATCCCTGTTTCATCAAAGGAGGCTAAATAATTCACCCAAGGCCTATCTAGCCCTTAGGTAGCAAGCAGTAAATTGGGATTTAACGCTAACCCTAACCTTAATTAGAATAACATGTATAAATAACAGTGCCACTGCTATGTGCAGGTGGCAGCCACAGAATTTGTACTAAACTCTTTTGCCTGTGGAAGAACTGTGGAGGCACAAAGGGACTCAGTGCCTCATTGTGGCTTTACTTGGTGCCCCCCCACCGTATGCCTCTGTCTGGGCTTCAGTTTTCCCAAATGTAAAAATGGATGTTGATCAGGACCCTAGCAAGGTCCTGGACAGCTGCATCTGGGGTTTGGAAGCTGGCTCTCCTGCTGCCCACTCACGCTCTCTGACACTCCGCCGTGACACTTCCTGTACTGGGGCTGCCCTCCTGAGATTTCCATCTCCCAGGTTTCTGGTCAGATGCACTCTGGCTCCTGCCCCCCTCCCTCATATCAAATCACATCACAGGTAGTCAGACCTTCTCTTTCTTTTTTTTTTTTTTTTTAATTCCTTTATTTATTACAGTGTCTCGCTACACATCACGGATTCTTTTTTCGCGGGGGTGGGGTGTGAGCTCAGCCGGCCCTGCGGGGAGGGGCTGGCATGGCATGTGGTGCTGGGGCTGGAACCGCGGTCCCTGGGAGGCGCTCTAGACCGCTGAGCTATCTTGCCAGCCCCCTCCTCTTTCTTTTGCTGCCCATTTATCCTAAATGTACCAGGTGCCTGTGAGTCTGGAGAAGCTCAGGGTGACCCTGCTGTAGGGCTGGATGCCTGGGCCAGTGCCAAGGGGAGGGCTGGGAGAATGCTGTTCCCCTTGGACACACCCAGCACTCACCTGTGTCTTTGCCTTTGCTCCCTCTGTCAAAATCTTGTCTGCCTTTTTCAAGGCTCGGCTCAGATGCCAGCCTCTGTCCCACAAAGCCTTGTGAGCTCTCCCTACCACACAATGAAGCTTTCTTTCCTCCTCTGCATTCCCTTAGTACCTTATCTGTCCTCTTCTGGGGACAAGCTCTGCTCAGTCTTAGTTTTATCTAGGGAGGTGGCTCTCCCTAGATTGTGAGTCTTTAAGTAGTAGAATGTCTCACATCTCATTCTTTGGCTCCCCAGCCCCTAGCACACAACTGGTTGTACTTAGAGCAGGTGCTTAATGTAGCTTGGGGCCGGGGAGATGGCTCAGTAGAATAAGTGCTTCCCTGGTAAGTGCAAGGGCCTGAGTTCAATCCCCTGTTCCGAAAAACAAAACAAACAAACAAAACCCCCCAAAACAAAAACAAACAAACAACCCCACAGGTTTAGAAAGTTTTATTGGCAGGTTTCTTGCCTTCAGCCTTGGGGTGGGTTCACTTCTTTTGAACTGGGCTTATTTCTTTGGAACTCCTATGACCCACATCACTGGCTACATCTCACATATCCCCTCCTTTATTTGGGGTTTGGGAAAGAGGCCAAGTAGGGCAATGGTTGACAACTTAAATTCCAGTCTTGATGCTGCTGGTTCCAGGGCGTGTGACCTTGGACAAATCACTTCCTCTCTCAGAGCCTCTTATTTTCTCAGCATAGAGTAGTGGCATAGGAATGGCAAGTCCATTGGGCGCTTGGGGACAGATAACTGAAATTTTGTGTGTGAAAAGCTCAGATTACAGTGTCAAAAACAAATGACCAGTAAACAACTATAGTACATTATTTTTTACTTAAGTTGCCCTGTTGTTTTAGCAACCACATATTCTGTTCTGAGCATTGTGCTGCAGAGCCAGAGTGGAGACAGGAAAATTCACAACAGGATTTCCAAGGTCTCCAGGGTCTTAAGGTTAAGTAGAGCCATTGAGAGCTGTGCACACAGAGTCAGCGTGCAGGGGAGACATGGCTGAGTGCCCTGGGCGGTGAACAGTCTTGTAGTTGTCGTGCTGTAGGTGATATTGAGCTGGCGAGGCAGGAGGCACAAAGGGTAACACGGGCCTGGGAGGCAGGTATTTCTTGTGAAGCATGGAGAAACATATATGTGAAGGGCGCAGCGTGGAAGCCAAGGGGGGGTGGTCCAGAATCTGCACAGGGAAGGGGCTGGAGCAGTACTCAGGTGGAAGGAAGTGTCAAGCTTTGTTTTGCCAAGGAGAATCTGGGGGTGTGGTGGCTCTCAGTGTCACTATGGAGAGCAAAGGTAGGGCTGGAAAGTGAGGGCTTTATGGTGGCAGCAGTGGAGAGCCACAGAAGCCTCCGCAGCAGTTGGATCAGGGAGCACAGAGCTTGGCTCATCTTCATCCAGGCTGGCGCTGAGAATGGCTTGGCTGGGCCTCAGTCCTGGGTCTCTGAAGGGCTGCGTGTGTACCTGGCCAAGGTCATGATCGGGCTCCTGATTTATCTGAAGTTCAAGTACAAAATGATGCCAGAAATGTCAGAATTTCTAAAGATCAGGGCAGAAGCCATGATCTCAACCCGATTTCTTCTACCACACTAGAAAGGTGGGGAAGCAGAACCTGGGGCTAGGAGATGATTGCCTGGGGACCTTGGAAGAACTGTCCTCCATGAGATGGTGCTGAGCTGTGGACCCAGACTTAGGCTAGGGCTCGGGGGTAGGTGTGGAGGGTGCTAGGGAACCCAAGGAGGATGCATATGATGAGCCCACATCAAATCAGGAGCAGTCTGTTGCCAGGGTATGTGTGATTTCAGGTGAGTGGGATGTGAGTGGGCTGGAACCGTCATCGTTCCAGGCTTTCCTTCCGGGAAAGAAGAAAGGGCCATATAGGTGGGAGCGAGGGGAATATTGGGATGTGGGGGAAATCAGGGGGTGGCCTGAGAAGAGGTGGCTGTTGCCAAGCAGCCATAGATTGCATTAGAACAGCTCAGGTCTCCTAGCACTTTGGACCTGACACTATCTTGCTCCATGCTGGGGTGGCATTACCTCCTTAACTGTGAAGAAGCCATGGCTCTCAAGGTCCTGGCTAGGAAAAGTGGAGTCAGGCGCATTCAAAGCCCTGTCTCCAGCATGCCCTAGGTGGCTGCTGTTCCAGTCTTCCTGAGGTCCCGAAATCAAAAGAGTCAAGATCCACCCAGCCCAGGGCAAACCTTTACTTTCATTCCCTCCTCCTCATTAGCATGTGTAGCCATCTGACCTGTTTTATTATCCAGCCCTTTATTTGTTGATTAACATTTATTGAGTACCTTCTATATGCCAGGCACAGCTCCTAGACTCATGGAATTTATGCCACCACCCTTTAGAACAGAAGACTGTCCCATATTGGTAGGGAAAGGCTGGGGAAGGAGGTGAGCAATCACTAGTCCCCCCTCTTCCTTCTCACCCTCTGCCCCCATTCCAAGCCATACCCCCAAATGGGACCTCTTGCTGGAACTACCTCCTGCTGAACTGGAAACCAATCAGAGTTAATTGTTAAACCTAATAGCTAGTGAGAGTTTTGAAGTGCTGGGCAGGCAGGAGGGGGCTGCAGGCTGGCCCTGCTCCCCAAGAGAGGGGTGGAGCCACTCAGGTTTTTCTGGCCTCTACCTGCCACCTTTTCCCTACTCTGGGTTTTGTCTCCAAAGCCTTCTGCACCCCAGGGACAAGCTGCTGCTTGGACTCTTTCCCTGCCCCCAGCTAAAGTGACCCTGGGAGGTGAGTAATGGCTCTGGCCCTAATCCAAAGGCCTCTGTGTGAGAGCTTTTGGGGGAGGGTGGGGGAGCCCAGAGGAGCCACCGGAGTGCTGGCTTTGCCTCCTGCTGGGTAGTAGTGAGGAGGATTGGGGTAGGGCCACAGTGACCCAAGCCACAGGTCCGTCATACCACCTTCTGAATCTTATGAAAGCATACGTTTTCTCCTGCTCTCTTCTGTCCCTTTTAGCCTCTTCCCTGGGTTTCTTGTTCTGGCCATTCTCTGCCACTAGAATGGGGGAGCAGGGCACCCTGAGAATAGGGCAGAGGCTTATTTCTTGCTCTAGAAGCCAAGCCTGAGGGCAGGCCCTGCCAACCTGAGGGACTAAGAGGAGGCTACAAGTCTTAGCAAGCCCATCCAAACTGTATGACCCTTGGGCAGGTGGCCTACTTCTGAGCCAGTGTCATGCTTTAAACAAGGGGTCTTCTGATCCCTTTGACACTATCTTTGTGGTAGATATGAGTACTAGGCTCAGTGGGGTGTTGTTAAGTGAGTAATAACCACTTAATTCAGACGACTTTACCTCAGAGCCTTAGCTGGGGTTAGAGCCAAGGAGGACATGCCCGTGTGCCCAAGGATGTCAGTGCGGAGCTATAGCTGCCCCTTACAGCAGACATGAGTCACATGTGGCTATGAGGACTTGAAATGGGCCTCATGTGATGGAGGAACTGAATTTTTATTTGATTTAATATTTAATTATATTTGACTTAAATAAAAGCTCAAAAACAGCTGGGTATGACTGTAATCCCAGCACTCAGGAGGCTGAGGTAGGAGGATCACTGAGTTCAAGCCAGCCTGGGCTAAGTAGTGAGACTCTGTCTCAAAAAACCAACAAAGCCGGGCGTGGTGGCGCAGGCCTATAATCCCAGCACTCGGGAGGCTGAGGCAGGAGGATTGTTGTGAGTTCAAGACCAGCCTGAGCTACAAAGTGAGCTTAAGGCCAGCCTAAACTGCATAGTGAGACCCTGTCTCAAAAAGACAAAAAAAAAAAAAAAAAAAAAAAAAAAAAAAAAAAAAAAAAAAAAAAACAAA
>PVKA01031931.1:0-25787 GCA_004027165.1 Ctenomys sociabilis | reverse complement strand
GAAATATAGACTTGAAAGCATGCTTTTTCCTGAATTAACAGCCTTAAAGTGATATTAAAATTGCTTATATACATCATAAAGTTTAAGCTAATTAAACAAAAATTCCTTGTTTAATTATTAGAGAGGAGTCCAGTTGATGAATAAGAGGTGTGGCCAACCTCTTTATTCATTAATGAGGAGCTCCCAATAATCTCAATAGTCTCTTAGGAGACAGTTTGAATAAGTACAGATGATTGGTTAAAAGCGTTATGTCACAGCAAAACAAAATATTTAAAGTACATCAAAATGTCATCAGGATTGTCTTACTACAATGTTCTATATGGTTTTGATTTCTAAATGTATAAAAATGTGTAACTTGTCTCATCATTCTCTAGGGACTTATATCAATGGGTAATTATAAAATGAGTTAATAAAAGCTTAAAAATGCTTATGAAACAAGAAAGGGGGAATAGATATGAATACACCTAGGTTAATGGTACAAAAAACTTTATTCATATTAAATTTTCAAAAAATAACTGCCAGACCTGCTGCAGACTATCATTGGAAAAAAGAAATATTGGAGAAGTGATTTGGGTGCCAACTTGACAAAACCTAGAAAATGAGCAAAAACAAATATTTTGGGAGAAAAATAGTATTAACTTGTTTCTTGGTATGGTGGCTTTGTTGTCACTACGGTAAGTGTTGAAGGTAATTTTAATTACTGGGCTTACATTCCATATCCTCCACTCAACAGAGGACATCAGTGGTGGGACGCTACTGTACCCACATATGTTAATGAAAGCTCCTGGCTACCCTGCCCTTGGGATGCCGGGGACCAGCAGTGCCAGCAGAACAAGCAACCAAAATTCCACTTTATGAAATTGGAGTAGAAGGATGGCCTATTTGTATTGGGAATGGAGCTCATTGCTTAAAAGCAAGCACATGAGTCTGGTTATCTACAGTAAATAATAATACTGGGGGTAAAGGAGGAAAAAAGAGACTTTCTTCTCCAAGGAAAGAATTTTAAAGGTGTAGCTGCTGATGGAACGTTTCCACTGCCAGATCTGCCACCCTGCCGAATACCAATGTTGCTGAATTCAGGGACTGGATACATGGGGAAGTCTGTAGCGGAGAAGCAGCCCGGGTGTTGGTTAATACTTCCTATGGAAGCGTCATAGATTGGAGCCCTTCTGACTCTGTCCGGATGGTAGAAGGGAAGGAGTTAAAATGGAAACAGAATGGCAGCGATGAGATTTATACTAGAACTAAAAATGTCAATGATACAATAATGTGGCCTGGAGAAGGAATGTCCCCTAGTGTCCCTCACATTTCTGGAGGACCAGCTCAACATCATCTTTGGAAACTGGTTACCTCATTAAGTCATATGTCGGCATGGAAAGATTTTATATGGAGGAATCAAGCCTCCTATAATTTACACCTAAAATTTAAAAGGAACACAATATATTTTGCTCAGGCATGTGTTCACTTCTCTTACCTGTTGCTTGTAGGACCTAGTTATTGGAACCCTTCTAACTATACCATCACATGTCAAAATTGTTCTTTACATACATATCTAAATTCTTCTTCTTAGCCTTAATTTTTCCAGGGATAACATCTATATTCTCAGGGCAAGGACCGGAATTTGGCTTCCTGTTTAACTGCATGGCCCATGGCAAGATTCCCCTTCCATGATGCTGTTCCAACAGTTGTTGGAGGTGTTAAAGAAGAGAACTAACACAATGACTGAACTTGTGATAGCCATAATTCTAGGAATAACAGCCATCACAGCTGCAGCTGCTACAGCCGGGGTAGCATTGTGCCAAGGTGCAACAAACTGTTCATTTTGTGCAGCAGTGGTACAAGGACTCAGCAATTAGGGACTTCTCAAGGACACATAGATTTAGAGCTAAATGGTGAGATAAATGATTTAAAACAAGCTGAGAGCAAATTGTTAATCTACAACATCAACTTCGTTTAAAATGTGATTGGAATACCTCTTCATTCTGTGTAACTCCAATGCCATGGAATCAGACTCATTTCCCATGGGAAAATGTAAAAAGGCATTTATTGCATCGTGGTAATATTACCTCTGAGATCCTGTCTCTTCAGCAACATATTGATAATACTTTTGTAAAACAAGTGTCAGAATTGTCTGGCACTGATCGGTTACAAAGCATCTCAAATGGCATTGAAAACCTTAATCCTTTTCATGTCACTCCAAGGTTTAGTGAAAGTGTAGTAGTGATTTGTCTATGTTGTCTCTGCACTGTTTGTATATTCCGCTTAGCCTGGCAATGAGGATGAGTCCAGCAACAAGCCTTGGACCAAAAATCTGCAGTCCTTGCCCTGATGCTGCAAAATCATTCAGTATAAAAACAAAGGTGGGTTTCTCAATATCTGTGTGAACATATGTAAGTGTTAATTCCTAATTTTTTTTAAAGTTTTTTTTCTTCATATTCTGTAGGGACTTGGGGTTTGATATCTCAGTGCTTGGCAGAAGGTGCCTGTTCCATGTTATGCCTATGATGTCTGGTGTTTTAGACAGATGGTGTGGGTAAATCCAATTGTGCTTGTTGCAGGTAATAATCAGCTTCTCTTCTGGATGGTTATCAACCTAAGTTTGCAGAGCAAAAATTGGAGAAAAAGAAAGGCTGCAAGGTCAGCCAACATTCTGGCCCTAGCCTTTCAAGGTCAGTGAAGACTCAGGACATAGGAGAACCTGTACTGTAGCATCATAGAACTCAGTTGTGCCCCAAATTTTCTGATCAAGGAGATTATGGAGCCACTGAGGAATGTGATCAATGATCTATGGTGTGCCTAAGAAGAGTCACATGGAGAGAAAACTTTCTCACAGGCTTTCACAGGGAGCCAATTGGTCAAGCAATGTCTGTGACTCGTCCACGTGGCTAATACTGACAAAGGATCTACAAAGTGCCGTACAGGGTTACAGGACAAACCCTGACTGACCTTATCTGATTCAAAAGTTACATTTCTTGTTATTATAGGTCTTGCTTTAACGCGGTGTTAACCGTCCAGCAGAAAAGTACAAAAAGGAGGTAAATAAAGTAGAGGCATATTAATATACTGTGCTGTGAATGGCTCAAGTCAACAACTTCTGTGGATAACCCGCTTCTATTCAGGACTGCTGATCTGTGTTGGATTGTTTTATATAAAAAAGGGGGAGAATTATAGAAATATGGATTTGAGATAAAAACCTAATGTCCCGAGACAGCAGGGAACAATAGACAGAGCCCGAGGGGGATTGCTGTCTCTTTGAATTTCCCAGAAATGGGATTCCAGATAGCAGCTTCTCCTGCAGGCTCCCTGTTCTTTGATCCTGCGCTGGGATGTTATCAGCTAGCAATTGTGTGAACCTAGTGTTAGGCAAATGGTGGAAGTTAGT
The DNA here is from genome assembly GCA_004027165.1 of Ctenomys sociabilis. Taxonomy (NCBI): domain Eukaryota; kingdom Metazoa; phylum Chordata; class Mammalia; order Rodentia; family Ctenomyidae; genus Ctenomys; species Ctenomys sociabilis. Next base: position 22,405 of record PVKA01031931.1, on the reverse strand, counting down.
AGAGATAGCAGTATGTATTCACTTAAGTAATTATGCACATTCCTTAGCCTGCCTTGAACTCTCAATAAAGCTGAGATGCTTCTGAGGCTCTGGGCTCACTTGGAGAGAGACTCCTCTCAGTGAGACCTCTGAAGCTATATTCATCAGGTCTTGTTTCTTTCGGCACCGACCCGTAACATACAACACTTCATGGAGTATTTCTGAAAGTTCAACACTCATCTGATAGCACAGATACTTTGTGTGGTTTTGCATAGATACAGAAATGTAATGGTAGGTGTAAATGGAGTTGTTTGTTTGTTTGTTCCAGGAATTGGGATCCTGATTTTAACACTGAATCATATTTCCAGTTCTTTATTTTTAATTTTTGACACCTGCTTTAAGTCACTAAATTGTCCAGGCTTGCCTTAAACTTGAGATCCTCCTGTCTCAGCCTCCCAGAGTGTCAAGACTTAGAGGTGTGCACCTTTTTGTATCCAACTAGATGGTTCTTCCCATCCCAAGACTCTGCAAGTATTCAAATTATAATGTTTCCATGTTTACTGTTTTGTTACCAGTTGTTTGACATTTCATTCTGTGTGTGTGTGTGTGTGTGTGTTTATGAGTCTTTCTCTCAAGTTGCAGGTTAGACTCACATTTATGATCCTGCTGCTGCAGGAGCTGAAAACAGTTATGCACTCTTCTGAATTTTTACATTGAACAAGTATCAGTTTTAGTTTTATTTTAAAAAAGATAATTACTGGCCTCTCCAGACCCAGGACAGCCTGCCCTGTGAGTGAGAATACCCTCCACCCTTTTGGGAGCCCTGCAGACCTGCCAAAGCCCAGGCTGGGTGAGTATGGGGACAGCTTCTGTGCTCTCCTGCCCACTCCCATACCCCTCCATACTCAGCCCAGGCCGGGCATACAGGCCTGGGGAGAAACTCTGCAGCTAAAGTCCTTACACACTAAGCTGGGCGTGGTGGCACATGCTTGTAATCCCAGCACTAGGGAGGCTGAGGCAGGAGGATTGTTGTGAGTTCAAGACCAGCCTGAGCTACAAAGTGAGCTTAAGGCCAGCCTGAACTGCACAGTGAGACCTTGTCTCAAAAAGACAAAAATAAATAAATAAATAAATAAAAATAAAGTCCTTGCACTGAGACTAGGGTCAAAACCATGCAGCTAATCCAGGAGGAGAGCATCCTGTCAAAGGGGCACAACAGGCTCACCTCCAAGGACAGCAACAGGAAGGAGGTGAGCACAGCAGCCAGACCCAAGCCAGGCACAACTACATGAACTAGAACTTGGTATATCAATACCTAAATTTCATAAGGTGCTAAGGTTAGAACTGCACCAAAACTCTACACCAAAGGTCAGAGGTCAAAGGTATAAGAAATGATAAAAATAAGGAATCAAATGCAATCTCAGGCCTTGAGCCCACCCAGAACAGGTGCAGAAGATACTAGCTCAGCTGAAATGTATGAATTAATAGCTTCAGTCATAAAGAAACAACAGCAGAAAGTTATAGAGGAACTCAGAGTAGAATTTATTTCTGGAATAAAAAAAGAAATGTCTGAACACGTAGCATCTGAAGTAAAGAATCAAATACAGAAACATAGGGGAAACCACTGCCCACTCAGATCAAGTGCTGAGGACAATAACTTAGCTGAATTGTATAAATTAATAGAGTTGGAAGTAAATAAGCAATGGCAGAAAGGTATAGAGGAACTTAGAGAAGAATTTATTTCTAAAATAAAAAAAGAAATCCCTAAAATCATAGTATCTGAAATTAAGAATCAAATGCAGAAACGTATGGAGGAAACCCAATTTGAAAAAAAACCTTTGCAGTAAAAGAATTAATAACTGCTGCTAAAGAAGACATTAACAAAAAAAATAGAGATTAGAAAACTGATGGATTCCTTGGATGAGCAATACAGGAAAGAAATAGATCATATGAAGTAGAGTCAAAGAGATATAGAAGAACTTAAAATCTCAAACACAAGCCTACAAAATGGTTTGAGTGAAAGTGAAGACAGAGTTTTAGATTTTGAAGACACTGGTGCAGCTAGTGAAAAAGTAAGAAAAGCTGGGCGTGGTAGCACATGCCTGTAATCCCAGCACTAGGGAGGCTGAGGCAGGAGGATTGTTGTGAGTTTGAGACCAGCCTGAGCTACAAAGTGAGCTTAAAGCCAGCCCAAGCTGCATAGTGAGACCCTATCACAAAAAGACAAAAAAAAAAAAAAAAAAAAAAAAAAAAAAAAAAAAAAAAAAAAGAAAGAAAGAAAGAAAAAGTAAGAAAAGATCTCTTAAAAACAACTAGGATGCAAGAAAAAATAATTCATCACATGCAAGACGATGCCAAGATGAACAATGTGAGACTAATAGGCATCAATGAGAAAGAAAGAGTCAATACAAATGATATAAAAAGAATATAGGCAGAAGTAATAGCAGAAAACTTCAGAAATATGAGGAAACAATTTAACATTCAGATAACTGAAGTATACAGAATGCCAAATAGCTTCAACCCAACTAAAAACAAACTGAGACATACAATAGTCAAGATCCCAGAAATCCAACACAAGAATAATATACTAAAAGCCACTAGAAAAAAGAAGCAGATCACATTCAAAGGAAAACCCATCAGAATTACAGCTGACTTCTCTTCACAAACTGTGAAGGCAAGGAGAGCATTGAGCAGAGTACTTCGAGTCCTCTATGAAAACAAATTCCAGCCCAGAATACTATATCTTGCAAAACTCTCTGTCAACTTTGATGGAGAAGTGAAATACTTCCATGACAAAGAACAACTAAAGAATTTCATGATAACAAAACCATCCCTACACAGGCTACTGAAAGATGTTCTAGTAAGGGACCACAATGACCAGAACTCCATGAATGAGAACGGAAGGAACCCACTAAATAGGGCAAACAATTAAGCACAGGGCAAAAAGGAGTAAGCAACAGCAGGTAAATAACATGACAATCATGAGTCAACACATTTAAATTATAACCATCAATGTAAATGTACTTAATTCACCAATTAAGAGAAATAGACTGGCACAGTGGATTAGGAAACAAAACCCAACAATATGCTGTATATAAGAAACACACTTAACTGAAAAAGACATCCATAGGCTTAAAGTCAAAGATGGAAAACAATACTTCCTGCCCCAGCACCGCAGAAAAAAGCAAGGGTAGCAATCTTGTTCTCAGACATTCTCAATTTCAAACCAAGAATGATCAAATGAAATAAAGAAGAAGCCAGGCGTGGTGGTGCATGCCTGTAATCCCAGTACTCGGGAGGCTGAGGCAGGAGGATTGTTGTGAGTTCGAGACCAACCTGAGCTACAAAGTGAGCTTAAGGCCATCCTGAACTGCATAGTGCAACCCTGTCTCAGAAGAAAAAAAAAGACAAAAAAAAAAAAAAAAAAAAAAAAAAAAAAAAAAAAAAAAAAAAAAAAAAAAAAAAAAAAAAAAAAAAAAAAAAAAAAAAAAAAAAAAAAAAAAAAAAAAGAAAACCCAAATGAAATAAAGAAGGCCACTATATACTGGTCAGGGGAAAAATTCAACAGGAAGAGGAAACAGTCATAAATATGTATGCACCAAACACGGGAGCACCCAACTCTGTAAAACAAATCTTAATGGACATGAAAAATCTACAACACCTTGATCTTAATAAGAGACATAAATACCCCTTTATCCCAGAAAGACAGGTCAACCAGACAAAAAAATTATCAAAGAAGTGGTAGAACTGAACCAGAGCCTGGAACAAATGGATGAGGTGGACATATACAGAATGTTCCACCCAACCACAGCTGAACACACATGTTTTTCTAGCTGCACATGGGTCATCCTCTAAAATAGACCACATACTGGTCCATAGGTCATGCTTAAGTATATGCAAGAAAATAGAAATTATCCCATGCATATTATCTGACCACAGTGCAATGAAACTGGAAATAAATGACAAAAGAAACCAGAAAAAAACCCTAAATACATGAAAATTAAACAACACCCTACTCAGCAATCAATGGGTTACAGATGAAATTAAACAAGAAATTCAACAATATCTACAATTCAATGAAAATTCAACCACAACTTACCAGAATTTATGGGATGCAATGAAAGCAGTTCTCAGAGGGAAAATCATAGCTATGAACTCACACATTAGGAAAACAGAACAGGAACAAATAAACACACTAATGCGGCATGTCCAACATCTAGACAAGGAAGAGCAAACCAAACCCAGAGCACAAAGATGGGAAGAAATCCTAAAGATTAGAGCAGAAATTAATTCAATTGAGATGAAGAAAATAGTTCAAAGAATCAATGAATCAAAAAGCTGGCTCTTTGAAAGGCTAAATAAAATCGATAAGCCACTAGCTAATCTCATCAAAATAGGAAAGAAAAAATTCAAATACAAGCAATAAGGAATGAAAAAGATGTAATCACCACAGACCCAGTGGAAATTCAGAATATTATCAATAGCTACTTTGAGAATCTTTATGCTCACAGAATAGAAGACACAGATGAAATGGACAGTTTCCTAGAAAAGTACAAATTACCAAAACTGAATCAAGAAGGTAGAACAACTCTCAATAACCCAATAACAGCCAACGAAAAACAAAATGTAATAAAAAGCCTGCCGTCAAAGAAAAGTTCAGGTCCTGATTGATTCACTGTTGAATTCTACAAGAAATTTACAGAAGATATAATCCCTACACTCCACAAACTCTTCAGTGAAATTGAAAACGAAACGGTTCTCCCAAAATCATTCCTGGAGACAAGTATTATACTGATACCAAAACCAGGGAAAGACACAACTGAAAAAAGAGAACTACAGGCCAACCTCACTCATGAGCATAGATGCAAAAATCCTCAATAAAATCCTAGCAAACCAAATACAGCAAATCATCAAGAAGATCATACACCATGACCAGGTAGGATTCATCCCAGGGATGCAAGGATGGTTCAATATTCGCAAATCTATAAATGTAATACACTATATCAATAGAGCGAAAACTAAAAACCACATGATTCTCTCAATTGATGCAGAAAAGGCTTTTGACAAAGTCCAATACTCATTCATGTTCAAAATCCTACAGAAAATGGAATAAAAGGCCTCTACTTCAGTCTGATAAAAGCCATCCATGATAACCCAACAGCTAATATAATTCTTTTTGTTATTGAAGAACAAGTAGCAATGAGACAGTTCCAAATCAAATCAGTAGGACAGATTCAACAATTTATACATTGCAGATAGTTTTTGTATTGGCTTTCTCTTCCACAAGATGCAAACATGATACTCCATGCACAAATACTATCAGAGCAGATGCCTCTGATCAATGAATTAAGAGAATGTAGCTGCATACCTATCTTTTTTTTTTCACAAAGATGAATTATAGTACAGTTTCAATAACTGATTCTTTTTACACTGTTGTCTTCCCAGTGGTTATCCATAGCACAAGAAACAGACAGGATATTTTGACCAAACACCATTAGTGCATATATTTCTTCTCATAGAATCACGCTAAAGCAATGTTTATCAATCCTAACTGCTCTGTTTATACAAACACAGAATGGTTCTTCCCCTGCATTCCTCCACTTTTGTTTAGTCCTGTCAAAGATGGGTGTTCCATTGTCATTCAATTATTATAGGTGCTTGAATTCAGCGAAACATTCCAACACAGTCCAGCAGTCCACAATAATGGTCGGTTATCTGAAGAAGTTGTTGACTAGAGCCATCCACCGCTCAGCCTACTATTATGGCCTTATTGTATATACCTTATTTTTATACTTTTCTGCTGGATGGTTAAGACTGAGATAAGGCAAGACCTATATAACAAAAAATGTAGCTTTTGTATCTGATGAGGTCAGTCAAGTCCCCTCAGGGTTTATCCTGTAATCCTGTACATCCCTCTATAGGTCCTTTGTCAGTGTCAGCCATGTAGATGAGTCATGGCCATTGCTTGACCAGTTTGCTCTCTGTGAAAGCCTGAGAAAAAGTTTTCTCTCCATGTGACTCTCCTTAGGCACACTATACATCATTGATCACTTTCCTCTGTGGCTGCATAATCTCCTTGATCAGAAAGTTTGGGGCACAACTGAGTTTCATGATGTTACAGTACAAATTCTCCTATGTCCTGAGTCTTCACTGACCTTGAAAGGCTAGGGCCAAAATTAATATAATTCTAAATGGTGAAAAGCTGAAATCTTTTATTCTCAGATCTGGTACAACATAAGGATGTCCTCTATCACCCCTCCTATTCAATATAGTTTTGGAATCATTAGCTACAGGCATTAGACAAGAGGGAGAAATAAAAGGAATAAGAATAAGTAAAGAAGAAGTTAAATTATCACTATTTGCAGATGACGTGATACTTTACTTGGAAGAACCAAAAATCTCCACCAAGAACCTACTAGAATTGATATACAAATTCAGTAGCATAGCAGGATACAAAGTCAATACTCTAAAGTCAATAGCATTCCTCTACACACATAACAAACACACTGAGTGGGAAACTATAGAAACAATACCTTTTACAATAACACCACAGAAAATGAAATACCTTGGAATTCATCTTACTAAAGAAGTTAAAGATCTTTTCATAGAAAATTATAGTACTCTGAAAAAAGAGATTGTAGAGGATTTCAGAAAATGGAAAGATATACCCTGCTCCTGGATAGGAAGAGCCAATATTGTGAAGATGACCATACTCCCAAAATTATTGTACAGATTCAATGCAATCCCTATCAAACTACCAACATAATACCTCCCAGACCTAGAGAAATCATTCCTACAATTTATTTGGAACCAGAAAAGACCTAGAATAGCAAAGGCAATCCTGGCCAACAAAGAAAAGACAGGAGGCATTACAATTGGCTCTCCACATGTTGAAAACTAAAACTTGACCATGCACTAAGCTAAAGTCAAAATGGATTAAAGATCTTAACATTAAAACAGAAAAGCTCAATCTTCTGGAAGAGAAAGTAGGAAGAACTCTTGAAGACATAGGGGTAGGCAAAGAGTTCATGAACAAACATGTATTCATACGGGAAACACTTGCAAGAATTAACAACTGGGACCACCTCTTATTGAGAAGTTTTTGCACATCAAAAGAAATGACCAAGAAAGTGAAAAGAAACCCCACAAATTTTGAAAAAATCCTAACTCATAAGCACACAGACAAAGGTCTGCTCTCTAGAATTTATAAAGGACTAAAAAATATTAGGGCAATCCAGAAATGGGCATCTGAGATGAACACACACTTCTCAGAGGACGAAATTAAAAAAGTGAATAAATATACGAAAAGTGCTCCAAATCACTAGTCATCCATGAAATGCAAATTAAAACAACACTGAGATACCATCTCACCCCAGAAAGAATGGATATCATAAAAAAAAAAAAAATCAACCAACAACAAAGTTGGAGAGGTTGTGGGGAAAAGAGAACCTTTTCCCACTGCTGGTGGGAATGTAGACTGGTGCAACCATTATGGAAATCAGTGTGGAGACTACTTAAAAAACTAAGACTGGAAATCCCATTTAAGCCAGCTATCCCCCTACTGGGAATTTTCCCAGAGGAACTGAAAATGTATCATAGGGATATATGTGTTCCTATGTTAATAGCAGCACAATTTGTGATAGCCAAATCTTAGAAACATCCAAGATGCCTGTCATATGAGGAATGGTTGAAAAAGATGTGGTGTTTTTATACAATGGAGTATTACTCAGCTGTAAAGAATGATAAACTTGAAGCCTTCATGTTTAAGTGGATGCACTTGATGATATAAGCAAAATAAACCAGACCCACATATGCAAATATTGTATAGTCTCCCTAGTATAACTCAAAAGAAGAATTGCAAATAGAAATGTATAACACAATTAAAAGGAAAGCAAGAACTTGAGTACTGGAAAATGAGGAGAGGGCAAGGAGAAACACTGAGAAACATGACAGGGGCAAATCATTCATTTATACACACTAGGTGGCTAAGACAATGATCCTGAGGAACATCCAGAGATTTTTGAAACTAGCACTTAAGTGGTAGGATTCTCACCCTGACTAACTATATATGCTGATACCTGTGAACCAAGCAACTGCACTGAATTTAACAAAGTGTAATAGAAGGGTCACCCTCCAAATGCCTGTCATTCTGATCTTCTAAATATGTACTTCTTGTCATGACATATCAACTATTACTGTACTGTCTTTCAAATAAAAATTTTTAAAGGGTAGTAAATGAAAACTAGGACAAAAAATGTCACAAGACAGTCATGCTACTATGCTGTATATGGATAGATTTCTAAATATCTCTGTAAATATAAGTGTTGATTCCTATTTCTTAAAAAACCTTTTTTTTCTTCATATTCTGTACAGACTTAGAGTTTAGTGTCTCAATACTTGATGGAAAATACATGTTCCATGTTATGCCTATGATGTCTGATATTTAGATTAATAGTAAGGGTAAACCGAACTGCATATGTTGCAGGTTAATAATAAGCTTCTTTTTTGGAAGGTTAACAACCTAAGTTTGTAGATCAAAAACTGGAGAAAAAGAAAGGCTGCAAGGTCAGCCAACATTCTGGCCCTAGCCTTTCAAGGTCAGTGAAGACTCAGGACATAGGAGAATTTGTACTGTAACATCATGAAACTCAGTTGTGCCCCAAATTTTCTGATCAAGGGGATTGTGGGACCATAGAGGAATGTGATCAATGATGTATAGTGTGCCTAAGGATAGTCACATGGAGAGAAAACTTTCTCTCATGCTTCCACAGAGAGCAAATTGGTCAAGCAATGGCCATGACTCATCCACATGGCTGACACTGACAAGGGATCTACAAAGTGAGGTACAGGGTTACAGGATAGACCCTGAGGGTACCTGACTGACCTTATCTGATACAAAAGTTACATTTCCTATTATATAGGTCTTGCTTTAACTCGGTCTTAACCATCCAGCAGAAAAGTATAAAAATGGAGGTATAAAAATCTGTAACATATGTGTTGTTGTATGTTACCCTGTTTATGCCATTTTTTCATTTTGTTTTTCCTTCTATTTTTTACTCTTCAAGTTAAAATACAAATAAATTTTAAAAAAGATAATTACTAAAACATAAATAAGAAAACTACATATACATGTAGAATTTCATAGTCTTAAATGATCAGTATGTTATAAGGGCAGAAAGGAAGCAGAGAAAAAACTAACTAGTGCTCTGAGAAGGAGTAGGGAGAGGAACGGCCTTGCACACATGCCCGTAATCCCAGTACTTGGGAGGCTGAGGCACGAGGACGATGACAAGGGACCTGGGAGCAGCTTAGCTGAGCGGCGGTGACTTGTAGTGTGTCTCACAAGGAATTCAGCCAGGAGGTCCTCACACCATCCTTTGAGATCTCTCTCCTCCTCCTCAGGAACTTTGTTCCATCAATCCCTCCCTCGCTTTTGCAGGTTTGACTGCTTCTTGCCCAGCTCTTCTCCTATCATGGTTGTAAATTCTCTGAAGCATTAGTCTGTAGTCTCATGAGAAAACAAACAAACACACCGCACCACAGGCACTGTCTCGTTCCTGTCCTAGCTCCAAGGCTGAGTCTCTGGAAATAGATATCCTCTCACCCCTGCACTTTCTCCATCCACTTATCTTCGTAGGCCCATTCTGCCCACTGCATTGCAACTGTGGTCACCAGGCCTCAGGGACAGTGCAAGGTCTTCTTGGCTGAAGAGTCCAGTGTACTTTCCAGCCCTTACTTTAGCTAGTGTTTGCTTTTCTTCATTTTCTTTTCTGTTTTCTGTTATCCACTACTGATCTTCTTCCATTAGTTCTTCATAAATGCTGGTATTTTCTGGTGCTCAATCCTTACCTCTTTTTCCTCATTCTAAATAATTTCTCTTTGTAAAAAAAAAAAAAAAAAAAAAAAGCTCAATTTAGAGGAAGATCTGGGTTTTTTTCTTCCTAGTTTTGCAAAGCTCCTCCTTGAATTCCTCCTTCCTATAACCACTGACCTCTGCTCTGATCCTGATAAATGTTTACAGCTTTGTTCCTGTGACATCCGGGAATCTGTCTTCTTTTGAGGCTAAGTTGTAAAACTATCCTTGAGTAAATAACCGCCTTTGTCCCACTGCTGTAACTGTGCTTATACCCCCTTACAGTTTCATGTGAATTCCCTTTGACAAAATTTGTAAAGTGGTAACTTTTCCTTTATTTGAGGCTTAGGCCTTTGGACACAAGTCCACTGAATAAGTGGACACCTAAAATAAATCCCCTTGTTTCTCCTGAGGTCTCTCTAGTCCTGTGAATTGTGCAAGAACAATCTTTTTTGGTGGGGTACTGGGGATTGAACTCAGGACCTTTCACTTTCCAGGAAGGGTGTGAGCCACTGAGCTACCTTCCTTGCCCTAAGAACAACTTGAATGCCAGTACCATTAGCTACCATCTGCACGTTGATGAGTACCTAATTCTTAGGTTAGTTCTCCTTGGAGTGCTACAGTTACAACCAGTCCTTGGGTAAGAGTGTGAAAGTCCCATGAGTTTTTGCATGGACAGATATATTGTTTCCGTTTGACATCTGTTACTTCCTAAAACTTCTGACTGACAGGGGAAATCTTTAATGAAAGTGTTCTAAAGATCACGTGTGTGTGTGTGTGTGTGTGTGTGTGTGTGTGTGTGTGTGTGTGTAAGGATTCCGCAGGATGTTCAAGGTCTCACTACTAGATCGGAGTCGTAGTGATCCGCCTGTTACAGCCTCCCAAGTGCTGGGATTACGGGCGGACGCCACCACACCCAGTCTCAATTGCTGTCTCAGCGGGCTCTGGGGGCGGGGTCGGCACAGCTGGCCAGGGATTGAACTCCCCCACCCCTGTGCCTACTTGTAGGCACTTTAATCCGTTGAGCTATTTGACTACCCCTCTAAAGAGCACTTTAGGCTCAGAGCAAAAGAGAGAGGGAGAGAGTTATAACTACTACAGTCCTCAGGGCAAGGGCAAGATGAAATATTGCCACAATAAAAGGTTCCACAACCATTAGTGCTAATTGTGATGTGACCACTTGAGTAACAAGCACCCACCAAATGAACAAGGCACAGTGTGAGAGCCAAGGATATAGCTCAGTGGCGCAGCACCTCCCTGGCAAGCATGAGGTCCTGAGCGCAATTCCCCATAGCAAAATATAGATAAATAAAGCATAGTTGGAGGTGTGTCTGTGGATGATTGACACACAGGGCAGCAAGCTGAGGAGAGAGGACCAATCCCCAAAGTAGCTGTCATCAACCAATAGGCTTTTAGTCGCGCTGGAATAAGAAGGGAAAGAAGGAAGTGAGCTCCTTTTGGAAGAGCTGTGTTTACTGCTGCCATTGGACACCAGTCTCCAGTTTCTTTGGCTTTCCAACACAGACTTCACCAGAGATTCTACAGCCAGGGTCCAGGCCTTGGGTTTGGACTGGGGCTGCCCTCTTGGTTCCTCTTGTTCTTTGGTTTCCATCTTCTTGGCTGAGCACTAGTAGGCCCTCTCTATAGAGTGCACACAGCCAGTGCGGATTCTTCTGACTCTAATCCCAAGGAAGCTATTTTGCTTCTGACCCTGTGAGCCTTCTTGATAAATTCCCTTTGCATAATTGTGTAGTGTGTGTGTGTGTGTGTGTGTGTGTGTGTGTGTGTGCGCGTGCGCACGTGCACGCGAGTGACTGATACTGTTCCCTGGAAAACCCTAATTTTCCAATTTTAAGATAGGTCCAACATATCCACCAGTCCAATATTGATAGTTTCAGCTCAAGCTGAAGAGCAGAAGGGCCAGGCATGGTGGCCAGGCCCTGAGTTCAATTCCAAGTACCAAAAAACCTCCAAACCCCAGAAAGACAAAAGGCCCACACTCAAGACCAGTTTATGCAAAAAACGTGGAAGTCCCCTGAGCCTATACTCTATCAGTTTCTGTCTGCCTGCCCCTCCTTCAGAGGATGTTTGGTGGCTGTAACAAGCCTCCAAAGTTTGTTACACCCATATTCCTACATAAACTGATCAACTAAAACCACTCCTCAGGTAGATAACACTTAAGAGTTTGAAACAAAACTGCTGGGCCACAGTCAGGACACCATATCCCAAGAGTCAGAGCCCCCGGGGACCAGCTAGAAAGCCTGGAGCCCGCACCCACGTCCTACAGCTGTTCACCCATGTTTTTGTGACATGAACTTGTCTCCAGGCAGAATCCACATCAGTTGCATCAGGTGCCCAAGCACAACCCCTGTGCATCGGCCTCTGTAAAGGGTTAATGTAAAAGTCATGTGATGAGTCAATGTAAAAATAAATGTAAAAAATTACTCGGCTCAATTTTCTGTGACTCTGTTTCCTTGTAAGACCGCAGGGAGGCCTGGTGTGCCATTGATAAATCATCAATAGACTGGGAGTTCCCAGAAAACAATGGTCCCTGAAAAAACGTATGCTGAGTAATGGTCACGCTGTCCCTAAAGGTACTGTTCTGTTAAATGACAAATTTGTTTGCCAAACAGGATACAGTTTGTACCTTTAAAACCTCTGTACTTCTGGCCATTTTTCCGCTCCTGTGTGAGTGTGGTCAAGTGGTCATGGGTCCAGTAATAAAAGGCTCATATTGAAATTTTCATTTGGACTCAGGTTTGGTTTTTATGTTGAGAACCCATAACAGCCTCCTGTTCATGCACATGAGCTTGTGAGCTTGGCGTGTGCGCTTCCAGGTTGGTGTGTGCCCTTCCTCAGGTGCTGAGCCCAGCCCTGGATGGGTGGAGGTCCTGCTCCTTTGAGACAAGATTCTTATTTTCTCCAATGAATTCCCAGGTTTGAGACTGAGTGCTCAGCCCATCTCCCCATGGCTATGTCCTTTGAGCCTCCCTTCCAAGGCTGATGACGCTGTCTCTGTTTCCCACACCCAGGATAGGAGGAAGATGCCCAGGAATGTCAGGGTGTGTTGCTGTCACAGGACTGAACCACCTCAGGAGACACCCATGGTTCTTTCCAAGAAAAACAGTCAAAGGGTGGACATGGTCTGCAGTGTGGGAAGAGGAAACTATAAAATACAAGCACTTCTTCTGAGAAAAGGCTGGACCTCACCCTCCAGTCTAGTCCTGAAGTTTGGCAAAGGCAGAGAAGGAGGGAAAGCAGGAAGAAGAATGGAAAGAATGAAAGGGAAGTGGATAGAAGGGGCTGGAAAAGGTAAGGAAGGGGGGTAAGAAGAATATATAATATATAAATAAAAATACATAATGTCTCCATAACCAGAAATCAATGAAAACAGTACAAGTCTTGATTCTGGATACCTTCAGATTGTATATTCAAGATGGTGAATATTCCTCTTTCATAGAGCTATTATTCATCCAGTTTGAGGGTGGTAGTGTTTTACAGTCATATGTTTGTACTTATGTTGAGAATACTTGATAGACTTTTTTTTTTTTTTTTTTTTAATTTTATGGAAGGGTCTACAGGGTGTTCAGGATCTCACTGGTAGATTGGACTCATAGTGATCTGTTTGTTTACAGCCTCTCAAAAGCTGGAATTATGGGTGCATGCCACCATGCCCAGTCTCTTGATAGACTAATTTTAATCCAGATGGATTTTTTTTTTTTTTTCAGTACTGGTGATACAGGTGTTGTAAGCTGGCTCAACCAACTTCATTTTGTAAAATTTATGTGAACTCCATTTTGTGATATCTTGTCCTCCCACCCATGTCTAACCGCAAGATGTGACGGAACCAAGGATTGAACTCAGGCCCTTGTGCTTGCCAGGGAAGCACTTATTCCACTGAGCCATCTCCTCGGTCCCAGATGTGACTATTTGCATAAGAAAGTGTTTCTCAGCATTCTGAGAGAAGATAAAGAAATGTTTCTTCAACATTCTGCAAAATGAGTTAAACTGTCCTTCCAATTACAGGAACAAACAGAACCCTTGAAAATAGGTTCTGAAACTATCATCAATGTCCTTCCAACTACCAGAACAAAAACAACGCCTAAGCCAAAGAAGGACATATTCTTGTAGGGTTTGCAAAATGTGACCTCATCTATGGGAACAAAGAATTAACCCTCAGTCATGACTAACTCAAAATCAGCTTTGTAAAACTCTCCCTCCCCCGCTACTCTTGTGGTTTTTCCCTTTAAAAACTGTGCCTCACTTAAGATCAGGGCGCAAGTACTTGGAGACAAGAGTATGTGCCGCTGCTGAGCTCAGCTAAATAAAGCGCTTTTTATTTATTTATTTTTTTTTTATTTATTTATTTATTTTTTGTCTTTTTGAGACAGGGTCTCACTATGCAGTTCAGGCTGGCTTTAAGCTCACTTTGTAGCTCAGGCTGGTCTCGAACTCACAACAATCCTCCTGCCTCAGCCTCTCGAGTGCTGGGATTACAGGCATGCGCCACCACGCCCGGCTTAATAAAGCGCTTTTTGAGTTGAGTCCGGTTTTTTATTTTTGGGGTTAAACATAGGGGAAATAAAACTCCTGACCTCAAAGGTACTTGGATGAATTCCTGTTCTCTAAAACCTAAGAATGAATTTTAGGAGCAAATGCAGATTAGGAGCAGAGTATTTATTGAGAAAGAAAGCTTCTGTCCCAGAGGGACAGAAGAGGGACCCAAGCAGGTTGCGTCCCAGGAAGCTGTCTCTCCCAGGGACTTTTATAGAATAAAACCATGCAGTGAGACATGGTTCTAAGGTGGAGACATGGGAACTCACTTAGGTGGGCATGAGGTGGGACAAAACTATGGCCAGCCAATGAGATTACAAGCACCATTGCTCAGGTAAAATTGATTTAATCCAGAACTGAATGAGAAATTGAGTCACATAGCAAGTGGGCACAGATATAGAACAAGAGTTTATCCAGTAGCCAGCTGATAGCAGCTGGACTAATGACTCTGCCCGGCTTCCCCACAGTGATGACCAGTCCCAGAGGCTTAACTTTAGGGAGGTAAGCATTTGTTTGATCTATGGTTTTTAGGTCCGGCCCAGAGCAGGAGTATCCATTTCTCCAACAGTTTCAACATATCTTGTCTTATTGGCCGTCCTCTTGAGGGCCTGGTCCTGTCTGACTGCCTATAATATTTCCATCTAATTTAGTTGCTTGCCACACTGGGGGTTGAACACAGAGCCTTGGCACGGAGCTACATCTCAAGCCATTTTTTATTTTTTATTTTGAGCCAGAGTGTCAATAAGTAGTGCAGGTCAAGCTCAAATTTGTTGTCCTCCTGCCTCCGCCTCCTAGAGCTGGGATCGGGCACCACCACCTCTTGCTGCTGGGTGTAATATTAATGTTTGAATGTCCAACTGAGAAAGCACAAGATTTTCATCGTTTCCGTGGCATCTGGAAAAACTGGGAACATTTGGATCCCAACAAGGGATACTGTTGTTCAAAGGGCAAGATCGAGCTTTTACAACAGACCAGAAGCCCACAGTCTGAACATAAGCTGCCAGATGTGGTCTTCCAGTCCAATCTCACCAAATTATGAGGAAAAGTTGCAGCAGCAGAACAGACTCAGCCTGCTTGCCCTGCTGAGTCAAGCTGAGGATCTCCCTTGTTACAGGATGTGGGGACTGCTATGGTCTCTGCACTGCCTTGTGCTCTCCTAGGAGTTGCCTCTGAGGCAGCATGACACTGCGTGACTCACAGGCTCTGGGAAGTCTTCCCAGACCGTGCTGTCCTGGATCTCTGTCGCTGACGCCCTCCTGCAACCCTCTGAGGCTGCTAGGAGCGGGTGGAGGCTGGCAGATAGCCTAAAGAGAACTTCAAGCTTTTGTAAATACTGTGGAGAGGATTTGCAGACACAGGAGGCCCAAACAAACAAAAAGATAACCATGGTGTATCACGGGTTTGTGGGATTTGCATTGCTTCATGCCAGACCCTTCGAGTTTGTTTCCATAATTCATCTTAAGAAGAAGGTGTGTGTGTGTGTGTGTGTGTGTGTGTGTGTGTGTGCATGTGTACTGGAGACTGAATGCAGGACCTTGGGGTTAACATTGAGTAAGGGCTGCTTGATGCATGATATCACACAGTGACAGAGTAGGCTGCTAGCTTGAGTCTTTACCTCATTGGTGTGTGTGTGTGTGTGTGTGTGTGTGTGTGTGTGTGTGTGTGCTGATGGAAACTAAAGATGTCTAGATTGGAAAACAAAATTCTATATGTAGAGCCTAAAAGCACTCTCAACCGCTTTCTCTCTTGTCTGAGGGAGGGGGCAACAGGTAACCAGAGTGAACAAGTCTGCTTGGAAGACCCCAAGTACATCAAGGTGAGGTGATCAGACAGAATTTAGGGGTACTAATTTAAATACAAATTCCCAATTTAATATCTATCTAGCTACACAGACAATGTTTGTTCTTATGATCTAAAGTACAAACCCATTACTTACAAAAGTTTGTCAACTGCTAAATATCACTACACATTATTAGTGTTCCTAATTATAGTTCTGTAAATACAAAACTGTAACTGCCTTAACCACATAATCTCTCTTGGATAAGAATTTCAGTAGGTGCTAAGATAGTAACTGCACCAAAGTTCTGTGCTAAAGGTCAGAGGAAAGTGCTATACAAAGTGACAAAGAGAGTAAAATGAGTCTCAGGCCCCAAGCCCACCCAGAACAAATGCAGGAGACACTAGCATAGAAGAAATTGGAAATCACACACTGGAAATCTCTGAATTAGTAGCACCTGAAGTAAAAAAACAACTTTAGTAAGGTATAGAGGGGATCAGATCAGAAATAATATCTCAGGCCAGGGAGATAGCTCAGTAGAATAAGCGCTTGCCTGGCAAGCACAAGGGCCTGAATTCAATCCCTGGTCCTGCCAAAAATAAAAGAAATAATCTGTGAAGTAAAAAAAGAAATGATAACTATAATGAAAGAATTACTAAATGCTTCTAAAGAAGACATTGATTAAAAAAACAGAGGAGAATAGGGGCTGGGGAGATGGCTCAGTGGAATAAGCGCCTTCTTGGCAAGTACAAGGGCTTGAGTTCAATCCCCAATTCTACCAAAAAAAAAAAAAAAAAAAAAAAAAAAAAAAAAAAAAAAAAAAAAAAAAAAAAAAAAAAAAAAAAAAAAAAAAAAAAAAAAAAAAAAAAAAAAAAAAAAAAAAAAAAAAAAAAAAAAAAAAAGAGGATAATAGAAAAATGATGGAATCTTTCAATGAGCAATACAGAAATGAAATAGAATGCAAGAAGCAGATTCAAAGAGATACACAAGAAATTAAAACCTCAATCATAAGACAAAACTGCTTGAATGAAAGTAAAGATAGATTTCAGATCTTGAAGACCCCATTACAGCTAGTGAAAAGGGATCTAAAGTATAGAATATCCATGGTTGTTGGAAAACATCAGTTCCATGTTATGTCTAAGGCATTTAATATTCAGACAGATAGCGATGTTAAGCTCAACAGCCTCTGTTGCAGGATAATAATATCATTAAACTTCTCTTGTGGGTATTTAACAACTAAAGGTTACAAGCCAAAAATTGGGGAAAAAGAGGGGTTACAAGGATGGCCAATATTTTGGCGCTAGCCCTTCAAGGTCAGGGAAGACTTGGGACATAAGAGAACCTGTGCTGGGACATCCTGTAACTCAATGGTGTACTAAATTTTCTTTTTTTTAGAAGATACTTTTTTTTTTTTTTTACTAAATTTTCTGATCAAGGAGATTATGAGGCTACAGGGGAACATCATCAGTGATATACTGCGTCCCTAAGGAGAGTCACCTAGAGAGAAAAAATCCTCTCAGACTTTCACGGACAGCAAATTGGTCAAGCAATGGCCGCGACACATCCAGATGGCTGACACTGATAAAAGATCTACAGGGTGCTGTACATGGTCTCAGAGTAAGTCCTGGGGGGATTTGACTGACCTTGCCAGATACAAAAGCCATATTTTTACTTATATAGGTCTTACTTTTGCTTAGTCTTAACTATCCAGCAGAAATAATCACAAGGTATAGAAAGTAACACCATATTAATATGCTAAACTGTATAAGGCTGAACTGTAAAAGGCTCAAGTCAACAAATTTAGACATTTCCAGTTTGGCTGACAACCCACTACTATTACAGATTATTGGACTATATTGGGCTATTTTGCTGAATTCAAGTACCTGCAATAGTTGAACTGCCATCAAGTATGAAAAGATCCTTTAAAGAGTTCTCCAAATACAACTTCTCTAACAATAATGGAACACCCATTTCTGCCAACAAAAAAAAAAAGGCAAAATAAATGAGGGACCATTTGGTAGTGAAAAAAATATATACATATATACAAAATAGGATAGATATACAGCTACCTTCTATTACTTCAATGAGAAGAAAGGTCTGTAGTAATATTGTCTAGACAAGATATCATATCTGTGGGCCAGAGAGATGGCTCAGTGGAATAAGTGCTTCCCTGGCAAACAGAAGGACCTGAGTTCAATCCCTGGTTCCTCAAAAAGAAAGATATCATACCTGCATCTTGTCCTGTGAATAACTACTATGAAGACAATAATATGCAATATATTAATTATTATAACTGTCCTACTAATCTCTTTTGAAACTGTTTCATTGCTATTTTTTCTCATTAAAATGACTACAAAAACAAAACAAAACAAAAGCAAACAAACAAAGAAAGGTGAGCCGGGCACGGTGGTGCAGGCCTGTAATCCCAGCACTTGGGAGGCTGAGGCAGAAGGATTGTTATGAGTTCAAGACCAGCCTGAGCTACAAAGTGAGCTTAAGGCCAGCCTAAACTGCATAGTGAGACCCTTGTCTCAAAAAGACAAAAAACAAAAAAAGTAAAACTTTTTTAAAAAATTCTATTTATAGATGATATCATCTTACATAGAACATCGTATAGACTGAGGATTATCTAACCTGCAAGCTAAGCCTTTCACTGAGTTCTTATACATGTTTCAATTATACATTTCTTTTACTATTTTTTTCTTTTTTAAATGTTATCCAATTTTTTTATTTTAAAGAGACAAGCAAAATGATACAGAATTTCAAAATAAGATGATAGTAAGTTAACAATGATCAGTATTTGCATATTGTTTTTTCTTTTATTTTAACCTATTTGCATATTGTTATCTTCAAAATAGTTGCTCAGATTACAAGATATAGGCATGTAAATCAGGTAATATAAGCATTAACTGCTCTTTTCAGTGAACTGACAGAAATTAGCACTATAATTATCTTGGCTATCATATATACAATATATAAAATTTTCCCTTCCTTATGAGTATAATCTTTAGTTGCACTGATTTCTTTGAAACTATTTACTTTTTTTTCTTTTAGTTTCTTTCTTTCTTTTTTTTTGTCTTTTTGAGACAGGGTCTCACTATACAGTTCAGGCTGGCCTTAAGCTCACTTTGTAGCTCAGGCTGATCTCAAACTCACAACAATCCTCCTGCCTTAGCCTCGCGAGTGCTGGGATTATAGACATGTGCCACCATGCCTGGCTCTTTCTTCTTTTAGTTTCAAAGCTGATTAATAGGACAGTTTCAATAATTAATACATTATACATTGTTATCTTCTTAGTAGCTATCCATAGTACAAGAAGTAGACAGGATATCCTATCCACCCACTATTAGTACAAATCTTCTCATTGAGTTAAGTGATAGTAACTGTATATCTATCCTTACTACTCTGTATATACAGATACAAAATGGTCCTTCCTTTTTAGTCCCTTTTTTTGTTTAGTCCTCTCAGAGATGGGTATTCCATTGGCATCTAAATACTATAGGTACATAAATTTGGCAAAACAATCCAACACAGCCCAGCAGTCCACAATAGTAGTGGGTTATCCACAGAAGTTGCTGACTTAAGCCCTTCACAGCTTTACTTTATATACCTCATTATTATACTTTTCTGCTGAATGGTTAAGACTGAAATAAAGCAAGACCTATATAACAAAAAATGTAACTTTTGTAACTGATGAGGTCATTCAAGTCCCCTCAGGGTTTATCCTATAACCCTGTACCTCACTTTTTTTTTGTCCTTTTTGAGACAGGGTCTCATTATGCAGTTCAAGCTGGCCTTAAGCTCACTTTGTAGCTCAGGCTGGTCTCAAACTCACAACAATCCTCCTTCCTCAGCCTCCCGAGTGCTGGGATTACAGGTATGCACCACCATGCCCAGCTCCTGTACCTTACTTTGTAGATCTTTTATCTGTGTCAGCCTTGTGGATGAGTCAGGCCATTGCTTGACCAGTTTGCTCTCTGTGAGAGCCTGAGAAAAAGTCTTCTCTCCGTGTGACTCTCCCAGGCACACTAAAGTTCATTGATCGCATTCCTCTGTGGCTCCATAATCTCCTTAATCAGAAAATTTGGGGCACAACTGAGTTACATGATGTTACAGTACAGGTTCTCCTATGTCCTGAGTCTTCACTGACCTTGAAAGGCTAGGGCCAAAATGTTGGCTGACCTTGAAGCCCTTCCTTTTCTCCAATTTTTGATCTGCAAACTTAGGTTGTTAATCCTCCAGAAGAGAAGCTTATTATTACCCTGCAACATATGCAGTTTGGTTTACCCTTATTATCTGTCTAATATCAGACATTGTAGGCATAACATGGAATAGGTATTTTACATCAAGTATTGAGATATTAAACTTTAAGTCCTTACAGAATATGAAGAAAAAAAAATTTAAAAATAGGAATGGATACTTACATATATTTACATAGATATTTAGAAATCTATCCATATACAGCATTATAGCAGGACTGTTCTGTGACATTTTTTTCTTGTGTCTTATTTTTCACTTACTACCCTTCATTAAAAAAAAGAAATAAAAAAAATTATTTGAAAGAGAGTATAGTAATGCTTGCTATGTCATGACAAGAAGTACGTATTTAGAAAAACAGGGAGATGACTCTGTGGAATCAGCACTTCCCTTGCAAATGCAAGGGCCTGAGTTCAATCCCCAGTTCCACCAAAGGGGAAAAAAAAAAAGAAGTTAGAAAACCAGAATGACAGGTATTCCAAGCATGACCCTTCTATTACACATTGCTATCTTTAGTGCAGTTGCTTGGTTCTCAGTATCAGCATATATAGTTAGGGTGAGAATCCACTTAACTGCTAGTTTCAACAACCTGTTGATGTTTCTCAAGATCGTTGTCTTAACCATCTTGTGCGTATTTAAATGTACGGCTTTGCTCCTCTCATGTTTCCCATCTTTTCCTTGCCCTCTCCTCTCAATTACGCATTTTTATTTGCATTTCATTTTGGGTCATTTCCAAAATATCTATTCATTCCTGTGTGTTTTGAGTTGAGTGCTGACTCTTTAAATCACGTTTTATGAACACTTCATCTGAATTTTGTGTCACGCAGATGTAGTTATAACTTCAGTCCATCTGTGCCATACCTCAGGATGAGGGACACATTCTGAGAGTGGCAGGAACATGCAACTCATTGCTGTGCACCCCGCCCCCAGTGTTACTCACACAGACCCGCTTGGACCCAGTGAACCCATCAGCAGTGGCCCTTGATGTTATCACAAGAGGTGACAAACACACCAGCTGCTGGTTCGGCCGCAGTAGTGCAACACACTGTCTTATAGTCATCTTCTCAAAATTGTATTAGAACCATTCAGAATGCCAACAAAACATCTGCAACTTTAATTTTTCTGTAAGAATGGTACAGAAACAGTTAACAGACTAATCCTATATTAGCCATATCAGAGACATAAAAAAAAGAACTCTACCATACCACCCGCTAATTTTTTTTTTTTTTTTTTTTTTTTTTTTTTTGTGGTAAATAGGAGTGTCCTCTAAAACAACAAATACAGCGAAGTGTGGTGGTGCACACCTGTAATCCCAGCACTTGGGAGGCTGAGGCAGGAAGATCACTGTGAGTTCAAGACCAGCCTGGGCTACAAAATGAGTTCAAAGGAAGCCTGGACTCCAGACTCTGTCTCAAAAAAAAATAAATAAATAAAATAAAAAAAAAATAAAAAAAAGTAACAACTAAACCTTCTCTTTGGTCTGACTGGGAGGAGGGCTTCTTAGTCTCACATCGCTTCGGAGACCTCCCCTGGGACAGTTCCTCTCCCCTTCTGCCCCTGAGCGTCCTCACTCCTGGACCTCTGGTTTCCATGTCATGGGTGGGTGAGAGCAGGCCCGGGGAGGGTGACCACACCAGGGAGCTGCAGTCTGCCAAGATGCTTGAAGCGCTGACAACAGCTGCCGCCTGGACGCTGCCACACCTGCTGAACACCCGCCGGAACGGGGGGGGGGGGGGGGGGGTTGTCAGCCGCATCTCAACTGCAGCTTCAGACTGATTGAATCTGCATGTGATAACGCCCTCAGGATGACTTCAGGACTGAGGGTCTCAGAAGTAAAAGAGCTTAGTCTAGCACAGATCTTTGACTTTGATATGCGTACGTTTTCCCTTGCTATGAATGTACTGCACAGATTCCTGTCTGCGTTGACGGTTCAGCCCAGGCATCTTGGGTGTGTTGGACTGAGTTGCCTTTCTTGGTTGTAAAAT
>PVKA01031930.1:12177-25864 GCA_004027165.1 Ctenomys sociabilis | reverse complement strand
ACCACCACACCCAGTCTCAATAGCTGGCTCAGTATGCCCTGGGGGACAGTGTTGAAATGGATGTTCCCTTACTTTATGATCCCCTCCCAATATTTTATAACAGCATTCAAGCACCCAGGTGAGCAAACCAATGAAACTGCGCACAGAGCACCTTCCCCCACCCCTGGAGTCTACAGTCACCACTGCCTTGCACTTGCTTTATCACAGCTGAACATGTCAGCAATGGCTGTCCAGGGAAGTCTGCCAAATGATTTGAGATGCAGCTATATAGTTTTCCAGCAAATATATTATATTGTTCTTCCGATAAAAAACTCTTCAAGAAGAGAGCAGGGCGTGGTGGCGCATGCCTGTAATCCCAGCACTAGGGAGGCTGAGGCAGGAGGATTGTTGTGAGTTCGAGACCAGCCTGAGCTACAAAGTGAGCTTAAGGCCAGCCTGAACTGCACAGTGAGACCCTGTCTAAAAAAAAAAAAAAAAAAAAAACTCTTCAAGAAGAAAGAGGGAGCATAATCCCAGCCCTCGATAGGCTGAGGCAGGAGGATTGCTGCAGAGTTCCAGACCTATAGCCTGTGCTACACAGAGTCCAATGCCAGCCTGAACTACATAGTGAGACCATGTCTCACCACCAACAAAAAAGGACATTTGGGCAGAGGAGATAGGTTGGGGTCTAAGTGCCTGCCTAGCAAGCCAAGGACCTGGGTTCTATCCCCAGTATTTCATGAGATGCTGGCCCCACTTTGGGCACACTGTGCTGGCCATAAGAGTGGGCATGAGGGCGTATGCCTATAATTCCAGCACTGGGGAGGCTGAAGCAGGAGGATTATTACATTTCCAAGCTGTGTAGCTAGACCCTCTACCAAATACACACATAACCAATTTAAAAAATGAAAAAACAAAAAGGATGCTCGCCTTATTGCTGAAAAAGACCAATATCCTCTCATCAAAATGTACATCTATCATATTAGACAATAGTAACAAAAGTTCTGGGCTAGGGAGATAGCTCAGTGGAATAAGCGCTTCCCTGTCAAAAACAAGGGCCTGAGTTCAATCCCCAGTTCCATTAAAAAAAAAAAAAGAAAAAGTAACAAATTATAATTTTTATATTTTTTTGTTTTTCATACATTCCACAAGTTCCAATGAAGTTTAATGTAAACTAAAACAATAGACATACATGATCACAGAATACAACTCCTTGGTCAATCTAAGACCATTTTACTATCAGCAAAAAGTTCTTTTTCTTTTTTTTCTTTTTTTTTTTTTTTGGCAGAACTGGGGATTGAACTCAAGGCCCTTGCGCTTGCCAGGGAAGCACTTAATCCACTGAGCCATCTTCCCAGCCCTATCAGCAAAAAGTTCTAAAAATAAAAAGAAATCTATCTTACACTGTTTAGAGTCAATAAACTACAAAGAAAAGCCTGAAAATAGTAAGCATGGCTGCTCTGTTTTGTGACAGGCTCTTACTGTGGAAGTCAAGGCCAACCTTGCCCCAGCTCCTCCTGCCTCAGCCCCCCAGCACCAGCACATCCGGCGTGGTGCTGTTCTTTGTGAGGGTCACAAGAAGCACACGGGGGTTGTGAGCTGCCAGCAGTGCTTTATTTCCTGTACCCACAGATGGTTCTAGGGGGTCTTCTCATAATGACCTGTTCTAGCCCACAGAAGTGCTATCTATTCTTTCAAGGGAAAGCTGTATCCTACAAAGAGAAAAGGATAAGAGATACATGACAAGAAAACAGAAATAAAAGACCAAGAACTGGGCTGAAACTATTGATCCATTAAGCTATGCCCTAAACTCATGCTTGTAAATGTGACAGTATGTATTTCTGTAGTCTTGGTTAGAAAAAAAGTTTTTCCTTTTTTTTTTTGGCAGAACCAGGTATTGAACTCAGGCCCTTGTACTTGCCAGGGAAGTGCTTATTCCACTGAGCCATCTCCCCAGCCCCCAAAAAGGAAACTTTTCTAAACACTAACGTTTTAGTCTAAAAGTCAGAGCCAGGGGACATCCACAGTGACATAAAGGTCTAAGACGCTTCGGCAAAGGGCAAGCCAGATTTTGAGTAGTAGGTTGGAGGGCAGAGCCAGCCAGGTGCACACCCAGGGCACAGCAGGAAGGGCTCGGTGCGGCGGAAGCACAGCGGACAGGGAAAGGACAGAAACTGGGGTCAGGGAGACATCAGGGGCCAGGCTCTGTGAGCGCCAGGGGTGGGCGACAGATGGGGACCTGCTGGGACTCTGAGCCAGAGCACACCATGCGCCAGAACCTGGGCTACATTAAGTGAGTTTAATCTTTCTTTGTGCGGGCTGGGGAGATAGTTCAGTGGAAAAAGCGCTTCCCTGGCAAGCACAAGGGCCTGAGTTCAATCCCCAGTCCCGCAAAAAAAAAAAAAAAAAAATCTTTCTTTGTGCACTGTTGGGTGTTCTCCCCAATAGTTGACAGGGACAGAAATGGTGGCCAAGGAAGTTAACCAACATGAAGTGTTAAGTGAGCAAAGTAATCTATGCTGAAACAACAGGTCTGTCGCACGTGGGGCTTTCTAAGGAGAAACAGTGTGTCCTTGCAGGGCCACCTCAGGAAACCTCAGAGGAAGAGCCTGTCACTGTCCCATGTTAAGGATACACAACGACACCGCCAGGCCTCCACATACAACTCCAAGTGACAGCACCATGGCTCGCCACTGTGAGCTGCAACACCAGGTGGCCAGGGTCACCTGGGCAAGCGCAAAGACCATCTCATAGCCCAGACCTGTGCCAACCCAGAGGCTCTGAGAACTCTTTAAGCTATAGTGTCCCATCAGCAGCCTAAAGTCCTTTTGAGGGAGCAACTGGTGCATCACCCAGGGCAGAGGGCTGTGCATGGCTGCCAGAGCTGGCCCAAAACCTGGAAACCAGAAAAGGCACTGAGGATTCACAGGGCATGACAACACAGGTCACCCTTCTGGTGGTTATCAGGGGACTGGTGCAAGAGGGAGATGCACCCTGCTCAGAAACTCAGGAAAGCATGCAACTTGCCTCTAGGAAACACGTACCTGAAATGACACCGCCCCAGCATTGTTACGAATGGAGAAGGATTTCTCTCCTGGTGCCTAAAAAATAACAATCTGCTTTAGGGGGGTTCTGGAAACAGAAAAAGTATACTCATTACAATTAAAACATTTGGGGTGGGAGGGGGTACCAGGAATTGAACTCAAGACCCTGAGCTTGCCAGGTAGGTAGGTACTATGCCTTTGAGCTATATCCCTGACCTCGACAATTAAACTTGAAAGCTAGTCTTTTTTGTGTATTTGAGAAAGGATCTAGCTATGCAGGCTGGCCTTAAACTCACTTAATGTAGCCCAGGTTGGGCTGGAACTCAAAGAGATCTGTGTGCCTTGGCCTCCCAAGTGCTGAGATTACAGGTGTGCGCTACCATACCATTGAAGCCACATTCATCCAAAAGCCTGTGATTACTCTGAAAAACTGCCCGTCTTCTGAGCTACATCTGAAGTCTCTCTCCCCACCTCTTCCTCCTGGCTCTGGGCCAGCATGGCCTTTTGGCTGCAGTGGGAGCAGATATGCTACTAGGTGCCACTTGTGCACAGTGCAGACTCAGACCAAACAGTGGAAAGACACAGACATGCTCCAGGAGAGCCTCCGATGGGATAGGAAGAGCTCCGTGTGCGCTGTGCAAGTTCACAGACACCAGGCTCAGCAAATCCACCTATGTATGCACCATGGCCCATGGTGACTGCCAGTGCACACCTGTGAGGGAGTCAGCACTACCAGAGCAGAGAAAAAAAACTAGAACCAAATGGAACCCTGCTGCTTTGACGCCTCCTCGGGGCAAAAAGCAGGCCATTGCCAGGCAGAGTTCTGCTTTTCCATCTTCACTATTTCCTCACCTGCTTCCCTGCTAAGCCAGGTGCTCCCTGCCTGCTCCCTCCTGCTCTGGGCCCCTGCACAGACCCTCAAGCCAATGCCAGGCCTCTAGCCTAACCACTGGTGCCCTCCAGTCCCCTCCAACGTGCCTGCATGGGTACATAGGCTGTGGTCCTCCAGGTAGGGAGGCATCAGGGTTCCTGATCAAAACACTGCAATGAAGGCTGGGCTGGCCAGACTAAAGCGCCTGCTTAGGCAGATGCAGGGACCGGGGCTCCATCCCTGGGCTGCTGTGCCTTCCCTTCCCCTGGGGGCACACAGACGGTGAATGAGACAGGTGTGGTGGCATGTGCCTGTAATCCCAGCACTTGGGAAGCTGAAAACAGGAGGATCACCACCAGTCTGGTCTGTGCGTTGAGACCCTGTTCTAAAAAAAAAAAAAAAAAAACTCACAATAGCCTACTGGCATCTGCGTGCTTGAGCCTAGGCCAGTGTCTACGATTGCCACCAGCAAAGGACCTTTGACCTCAGGACTGAGCTGAGTGAAGTCCAGCGCCCGCCTGAGGCACTCTCAGCCACCCCACCGCCAGGTGAGTCCCGGCAGGAAAGCGTGGCCCAAAGGAGCAACGGGTCTGACAGTAGTGAGGCTGCTTCTTCCCAAACAGAAGACAGCTCCCTGCGGGTCAGACGTTCAGGCAGTGTACATGTGAACACCTCCAGACATGCCCACCACACACAAGGGTATCTAGGAAAGCTGGGCACAGGGGCCAGTGAGTCCTTACCTGTGGGTCTGCTGCGCTTCTCTTAGTCTTCCCGCCACCTGCAAGCACAAACAGTAAAAAGCTATCCCCGCACAGCTCAGTTGACGAAGCTCTGGCAGGCTACTGTGAAGTCTGCCATGGATCACCAGTGATAAACACTAGTTTATCTAGCCTCTAGCTTTGGGCACCTGAAGCATGTGGTCCACCTGAGGAACCATCATGCCTGTGCCACCAAAGGCTCACAGCCCCTGGCAGCTCCGTCCTGCTGAGAACGTGTTTAAACAAGCAAGCAAACAAATTGTGTGGCTGCCAGCTCCTTGGGCCACCAACAATTCCTGAGCTGCAAAAGCAGCCAATGCAAGTGTTCTGATGTTATCAAACCAA
The DNA here is from genome assembly GCA_004027165.1 of Ctenomys sociabilis. Classification (NCBI taxonomy): domain Eukaryota; kingdom Metazoa; phylum Chordata; class Mammalia; order Rodentia; family Ctenomyidae; genus Ctenomys; species Ctenomys sociabilis. The sequence goes on along the minus strand of PVKA01031930.1, from coordinate 20,867 downwards.
TCACAACCTCGAGAGCCAGCAGGAAGCTGCTTTGTGAATGAGCCAGGGCATGTTCTGGACAAGTCTACACAAGAAATCCTTACTTTCTATGGGATCAGGTTTGCAAATAAACATCTAAAGAACATGCAACACATGAGATTTACTTGCACTTGTGGAAAAGTGGTATACCAATACTATTAGCATGTGTATGGTGTGTGGTGCCAGGCCCGGTGAATGCTGGGCAAATGTCCCCTGCAAGGCCTGCCGCACGCCCCTCCTTCCCCTAGCAAGTGTGCTGGGCGGGTCAGGGCTCAGGGACAGCCCAGGCCTGGCTCTCATTCCATGCAGGAAACCCCTGGCAAAGAAGAGAAGGAACAGCTTCACTGTCAACCTCAGCACCCAGTGGGGCCCCACTTTCCTAATAAGCTCTCTGTGGGAAGGGAGAAGGGTTTAGACCACTCTCTTGGCCAGGGAGGGAAATGCTCATGCGGGCAATGAGGAGTTGACAGAAGGGACAGCACGCAGGCTTGACTCCAGCACCAAATGGGTCCCTCTCCATGGTTTTATTTTTATTTTTTATCTTTTTGATACATGGTCTCACTGCAGTTCAGGCTGGCATTGAGCTCACTTTGTAGCTCAGGCTGATATCGAACTCGCAGTGTGATTCTCCTGCCTCAGCCTCTTGAGTGCTGGGATTACAGGCGTGTGCCACCATGCCCAGCTCTTCATGGTTTTAACGTGGACTGAGTTTTCACAAATGGAGGAGAAAATGTCTAAACAATACAGTAAGTAGTAAATTAGCTTCAAAGAACTTGCATAAATCCTCGGATGGACCCAACAGTTAATGAAAGAGGTGAACAATATAAATAATTAGACAGCATATGAGCAGGTAGGCATAGCTCAGAGAGAAACCCCTGGGTTCAATCCACAGTGCCACAAACAAAAGAGAAAACAGCCCCGGTAGTTAAGAGTCAATACAGAAACAAAAATACCTTTTATACCTTTCACTTAAATGTTTTTTTTTTTCTTTATCAAGTTTAGTTAAATAATGCAAAAGTACATTTAGTTAAACATTTTATAAAAAGCAAAATTAAGAATGTAGCCAATTTCAACTTTTCTAAAATTCTCCCCCCTAACACCCCCCTCGCTAGTCTCGAACTCGCAAGGAACTTCCTGCCTTGGCCTGGCCTTTTGAGTGCTGGGATTACAGGCATGCACCACTATGCCCAGCTCTTTTCTATAAATTTAAGTAATAAATGTTTCTTTTTTTTTTTTTTTTTTTTTTTAACAAGCTCTGGTAGGTTTTAATGAAAAATTTCTGCTTGGTTTCTTTTTCACTGGTCTGCTCTGGCATGCTTCTAATGATATCAGAACCACCTGCATCGATGATTACCAGTGTGCATACTCCATAGTATCTTCCACATGCTGTGTCCAGTTCGCTATTATGCCGCTGTGGTAGTGGACACCAGTTTTGGCCAACACGGCCTAGTACTCTATCTCAGAGTGCCTCAAGGCTGGGCAGTCGTTGGCAAGGACGACCAATTTCGCTTTGCCCTGTCTGATCATCTTCAGAGTCTGCTTGTACCCCAGCAGGTACCTTCCACTTTTGGTAACAAGTTGGAGCCTAGAGTTGATAGACTCCAGAGATTTCTGCATCTTCTTTGTGGCCATCGTGTTCCTGCCTTAGGTGCAGATGGCCCTTAGCCAGGAGCAGCGCCAAGATGGCCAGGGAGTGAGAAAGTTGTAATAACTGTTTTGCTCAAATCCACTTTTAGCTGATTTAATAAGAACAAGGACAAGACTCTAGTATTCTCATCACAATGGAGGCTTTTCTCACTTTCCACATTGCATAGCCACTACACAGAAACTTCCAGAATGATGAGCAAGTCAGTCCTGCTCTACACTTTTAATGAAAAGTGCTATATCACCTTGTTTTACTTGTGACACAGAATGAACACAAATATGTAATAACAAGAACCCAGAAGCAGCTCATACACAAGTCAGCTATTTTACGTTATTATGTAAGGCCTACTGTTCAGCTTAGTTTCTTTGTCACTGATGGTCATGATGACCAGTCACGTTAGGAGAAGCAAAGCCTAGCACAGCTAGTCATAATCCAGTCCAATAACACATACATAACTAATGCAGCTTTAGGGCTTCAGACTTATCCTCTCCCGCAAAAAGACCAAACACTAATGGCAGATACAACTGCGAAAAATCGTTTAGCATATGAATGGTTAGTACAGGAATTAACAGTTCTGTGTTAAACAGGACTGAATAGTCCCTATGATACAGTCTCTGCCATGTTTCTTTTCTTTCTGAAAGGGCGCCTCCTTGTGTTGCCCAATCTGCGCTCAAGTAACCCTCCTGCCTCAGCCTGCTGAGCAGCTGGCCGGAACAGCATCCACCAGCAAGCTCAGCATACTGCTTAGGAGACAGCAACATGTGCACTATGCCTGCGTATTTCTGATAAGAGGTACAAATTCAACCAAGTCATCTGTCAAGGAATTTTGAAAATCTCTGTAACATCCTCAAAACCATTCATAGGCTCTGAATCAAAAATTCTAGTTCAAATAACCAACCCTAAGGAAAGTCTCACATGTGTAAAAATTTCTGTGTCTATGAAACATCTAAGCCAGGTGCGGCAGCCGGCACCCGCATAGGCAGGAGGACTGCAGGTTCAAGCCTGATCCGGACATTTGGTGACTTCAGTATCAAAGCAAAAAGATAACAAAAGGGCCGTGGATACAGCTTAAGCTACAGGCCCTGAGTTCAATTCCCAGCAAAAGACAGAAGAGAAAGGAGGGATGGAGTGAAGGAAGGAAAAGAAAACGCACAGTGTGGCAGTGTTGGTAGCACCCTGTGAATGGAAATGTGCCTCCCCAGCACAAAGTGGGAGCAAGCGGCTGAAGCTGCTCCTGCCAGCTGGGACCATGGGTGGCACACACACGGCTCCCCCATCAGGTGGCATAGGATCGTGCCATTGGGCGGTACAAGCCCCACGGGACAGCCACACATGTGCCACTGGTAGTTCAGAGCCTCACGGCAATGACAGAAATCATGGTCCATCATGAGCATGTTGATGGGATATTCAATACATATGAAGCATGTTACAATGACATGAACACACACAGAGAAACTGTAAACATGACTATGGGTTTTAAAAAAGCAAACTTCAGGGCCAGGGAAAATAGCTCAGTAGAATAAGCACTTGCTTGGCAAGTGCAAAGTCCTGAGTTCAATCCCCTGTACCACAAAAAAAAAGTAAATATCTAGATATAGGGCACAAGCTGAACAGGAATCACTACAGCTGCACTGGGAATTAGAGATGCTTGTGCTCCCAATTCTGTACATCCTTCTGCGAGGATCATGCATTTTTGTGTAACCTCCAAAATACCATAGATCCTCTTCGCTGTGACTCAGAAATAGGACACGCATCACCAGGTGTGGAGTGGCAGCTGCAGGTGCACTCACCTAGTGCTTTCCGAGTCTGCTTGCCGCTGGGCTCGGACATGGATGAGGGTGCAGGGCTCACATCAGGCCCATGGCTCTGCCCCAGGACCTTCTCCTCGTCTAAGATGATCTTGGGCAGCTGCGTACCAGCTTCTGGCGGGGACTTGATCTTCACTCTGCAGTCAAGTGAGACAGCAAGAAAAGCTCCAAACAGTTATCCTGTGAGGGCTGGCAGCACCCTCAGATACCATCCCTTAGTGCCGTGGACCAGCCTGCTCTCTCTTCTACAGATGCTAAGAGCTGGCTGGAGGGCTAGAGCTCACTGTGGGCAGGGTCACAGCCCGGCTGCACCGCCAGCAAAGAGCTGGTGGGCATCCCGAATCTCCCCTGCACTGGCCAGGGCTCTTTGCCAGCACACGACTGCTAAGCCCACCTCACCCAAATACCCTAAACCTGCTCAGCACACTGCACAAGGGAACAGAGAGAGTCATCACGGTGCCATTGGGGAACCAAGAGCCATTCCGCCTTCCCTCAGCGCAAGCCACTGCTGCTTCAGCCCACTTGGCTGCAGCAGAGCAGTGACAGCCCCCATGCAAAGTGGCACCCAGCAAGCACCACGGGGCTGTGTTCTTCCTCCAAAAGGGGCAGGTTCTGTCACTTTGCCGGCTGAATGGCTGCACAGGAATGGGGAAGCAAGGTCATCTGCCCCGCCTGGGGACACCTGCCTGAGGGTGATGGTGAGGAGGGTAGAGTGCTGGGAAAAGCCCCGACCCACGCAGCTGCCCACCCACCTATATCCAGACGCTCACTGACTGCTAGCAGTCCCCAGGCGGTGCGAAGCACCACACTCAACTTTCTTAGTCCCTAGGCAGTGCGAAGCACCACACTCAACTTCCTTAGGTGGGAACAAGAGGAAAGAGGTGGCCCTGGGGCACAGCAAGTGCCTATCTGCAAGCAGCTCCCTGGACTCCTCCAGAGGCGCCTGCAGCTGCACACAGCCTAATGGTGGAGGCGTGCTAGGCTTCACACCAAGCCCGGCTCCTCTAGTGCAGAGAGCTTGAAGGCCACACTGCAGGGTCCTCTGGAAGGTATTCCTTTCTCTCCATCCTCTGTTCCAGAGGATGGAGCTCCAGATGGAGCCTGGGTCCCACATGGGGCTCCCAAGGCCCCGAGGCAGGGAGAACAGGCCTACTGCCACGCACCAAGCTGCCTGTGAGTACTGAGCCCAGCTGCTGTCACTGCGCTCCCTTCCAGGACAGGGCCTCCCCTTGAGGCTGTACATCCTGCCCTGCTCAGACCTGCCTGCTATTGCGTCCTGGTTGTGCTCAGACTTCTGGGGAACAGCCCCTTGGCTTCAGTCTGATATCCCATCACCAGCATGTAGCATAGGCCCTGGCCCTCACAGGCACCCAGGAGCAGCAACACACCATGCAGTACCCTGACTATGTTCAGGACTGGCACAAAGAGACGTGGGAATTACTTACTCACTTCTGGAGATGTTTAGGATTAGGAGAGTGACAGAGGCAGACTGCTTCTTTAAAATGCAGTAATTCAAGTCTTCCCCCTGAGAAGGGAGAATAAGTCATTGGTTCACCTTAACATTTGCCCACCCAGGTCCAGGGCTTTAACACTTACCAGGTAAGAAGAGAAGCCATCATTCTTGGTGCGGTCCAGGCTGAACCCAATCTGAGGGTGACAAGGGGAGAGGTAAACACCTATGCAACCATCCCTATCATTCTTGCTCAATGAGCAGAAAGGGGGTGCTCCAGATCTGGCTTCCTTCCAGTGTTCTTAGCATTCCTCTTGTAACACAGTCATTGTTACAAAACACATTTGTAACAATGGCTGTGTTACAAAATCACTAATTACTAGATTTATTCAAGTTACAACCTGGGTTAAAATTAATTTTTAAAAAAGCCAGGTGTGAGGGCACACTCAACACTCAGGAGGCTGAGGCAAGAGGACTGCTGTGAGTTCCAGGTCAGTCTGGGCTGCATGGGGAGCTCAAGTCAAGCCTGGACTACAGAGCAAGAGCCTATCTTGGAAAACCAAAGGGGAAAAAAAAGTGTGTGTGTGGGATATCAGCTGACATCTACATATTCTGGTCCTCACAAGTGTAGTTTTCTCCTCATCTGGTGCTTCATGCTGGGTGAGGGGCTTTCCTGAAGCTAAGGGAAGGGGTATCCACCAGCTTAGAGACACTTACGGGGGCATCCTTGTCCGTGGCTCCCGAAGGATCATTCACAGAGAGGCTGCTGACCTTCACCTGCATGTAGCCATTCTTGAAGAACCCGAAGGTGTTCAGATGAACCTTGTGCCTCACATCATCCTAAAGAGACAGGCAATGGTGGGGCAGAGACACAGAGTCAGTTTCCTGCCACTTCACCCATTCACTGGCTAGGAAAGGCTCAGCGTCTGTTCTCCTGTGGGCTAGCGCTTCCATGAGACACAGCCGGCAGCCCATCTCCTCAAAAGCTGAAGGTGACCAGCAACAGCCTAGGGAGGAACCCACAGTGGGTGCGGCTCAACTGGTGACCACAGGCTCTGGGTAAGCCCAAGGCCCATGAGTGGGACTCCGAGGTGCAACGGCTGTACCTCCAGGAGCACCAAGCCTCATCTGGCAGACACAGAGAGCATGCCTCTGCCGCAGGGGAAGGCTGCGCCCACACAGGAATTTAACAACCTATAATCTCTTAGGGATGTTCATTGTACCTGAGGAAAATGGTACAGGATGAGTTTCCAGGAAACAAAGTGACGCGGAGGTGATCCCAGTGACTAGTGCAGTGGAGCCAGAAGCTGCCAACTGGGGAAAGGCTAAGTTACGGAGAAACTGAAGCACAGCGTGGAGCCTTCGGCCCAGCATACCTGCCCAGGGACACCTGGCACTCTGGGCAATGACTGAGAACTGCTCCCCTAAATTGCAGTGCTTTCAATAAATCTGCAGCTTGTCTGAGTTGTCATTTTTTATTTCTAAACATGGAACCACTTAAAAGTCCTTTTTTTTTTTTTTTTTTTTTTTTTTTTTTTTTGCGGAACCGGGTATTGAACTCAGGCCCTTGCACTTGCCAGGGAAGCACTTATTCCACTGAGCCATCTCCCCAGCCCTCATGGAACTGCTCAGACATCAGAAGTATACTAGTGCAAAACACCAAAGACCAGTATGAAAGCCTGAGAACTGGACGTGATGACACCCGCCTGTAATCCTGGTACTCGAGAGGCTGAGGCAAGAGGATCAAAGTGAGTTCCAGGTCAATCTGCATTCCACAGCGAGCCTGTCTCAAAACACATTTAAAAAATAAAGAAAAAAAATTTTGTTAAGGTCATGGATCAGACCTGTAACAAGAACAAGCTCCCTGCGCCCTGCCCATATTCCCAAAGAGCTACAGCACACCTTCCTGCACACGATCCCACTTTCGGGCAGGTGGAGGAAGGAAAAGGACAGCGCTGAGCACCTTTCCCCCATCTGCCCTGGACACCTGTTCAAAACCCACCTCCAGGATCCATGTTTCCGAGATGCCTCTGGGCAGCCCTGGCTTCACCCGTAATCTGCTGGTTTCAACTCATCTTTCTCCTCCCTGACCCCTGAGAATTCCCCTTATTTTCTTGGGCACTGGAGCTGTGCATTTAAAACCTAGGTACTGCACTTGACTTCGCAGGGGGCACAGCAGCAGCCTGGAGCAAAGTGCTGCTCCTGCTACTCCCGCAGGAGCAGGGAGCATAGCCAGCCAGGATGCGGGAGGCCAAGGGAGCCGCTCTATGGAAAAAACCCAGAGCCGAGGCTCAGCCCTTCCTGCCTGGCTGGGACTGGAGAAGTCAGAGAAGCAGCGTCAGAGAAAATGATGCAGTGACACCTCCTCTCCCAGGGGCAGGACCTGGCCACCTCCATGGCAGAGTGCTTTCAATAAATCTGCAGCTTGCCTGAGTTGTCATTTTTTATTTCTAAACATGGAACCGCTTAGACATCAGAAGTATACTAGTGCAAAACACCAAAGACCAGTATGACAGCCTGAGAACTGGACGTGATGACACCCGCTGTGCCTTCCAAGACAGGGCCACAGAGGAGGGAGAAAGAGCATGCAGCTGCAGACAGCTGAGCACGCATGATCAGCGAGGTGCACAGCCATCCTGGCTGTGAAGGCAGGCAGCAGGGCTAAGGCCTGGTCCTCCGAGCAGGGAGCTAGCTGCAGCATCTCAGTGTGCCTGCGTTGCCAGTGCAGGGAAATCCCAGTTGCATGCTGCTTCTAGCTGCCCTGCCCCAGAACCAAGCCCCTGGGTACTTCTCAAGCCCACTGAGTTTTCCACCATGTACACTCCCCCCCCCCCCATGTAGGTCTTCTAGTTGTTTAGGGGAAAACATTTTGACTGTCACCTTCCAGATATCTATCCACACTCACAGTCCGTTTCCTACACCGGCACTCCACTTGATACTCAGCCATTGAGAACAGGTTTCTGATGAATGTTTAAAATAATCACAGCCAGATGTGGTGGTAGACTCCTGGAATCCCAGCACTCAGGAGGCTGAGGCAAGAGGATTGCTGCAAGTTAGAGACCAGCTGAAGCTATAAAGTAATTTCAAGGCCAACCTGAACATCAAAGTGAAACCCTGCCTCAAAAAAAAAAAAAAAAAGACACACACACACAAAGGAAACAGAACCATCAGGATGGCATCACAACTCCTGCCGTCTGCCACAACCAAGAACTGGGTGAGGGCCTGGGGCTTTGCCGGCTGCGGGCAGAGTGGGTTGGGGCTGGGATTCCGCACACTTCCGATCCACTGAGGCCTCCTAATGCAGGAAAGCAGCAAAGTGCTAAGAGCAGAGCCCACACTGCGCCCAACAGATCTGAGATCATTAAAAAAATGAAGGCCTTTGTACTTGTTTAATTATAAAAGGCTTGAATTCAATAAACCATGAAAAGGTTAAGAGTAGGGGCAGGGGAGATGGCTCAGAGGAATAAATGCTTCCCGTGCTTCCCTGGCAGGCACAAGGGCTTGAGTTCAATCCTCAGTTTAAAAAAAAAAAAAAAAAAGCCGGGCGTGGTGGCGCATGCATATAATCCCAGCACTTGGGAGGCTGAGGCAGGAGGATTGTTGTGAGTTCGAGACCAGCCTGAGCTACAAAGTGAGCTTAAGGCCAGCCTGAACTGTATGGTGAGACCCTGTCTCTAAAAGACAAAAAAAAAAAAAAAAAAAAAAAAAAAAAAAAAAAAAAAAAAAAAAAAAAAAAAAAAAAAAAAAAAAAAAAAAAAAAAAAAAAAAA